>RJWJ010021883.1:0-27431 GCA_004363605.1 Indri indri | reverse complement strand
GCGTTGGGAAGGTGATTAGGCATCTCTTTACAGGCCTTCATTAGGCAGAGCCCTCATGAATGGATCCATGCAGTTATTGAGAGAACGAGTTAGTTATTGTGTGAATGGGCTCCTGATAAAAGGGTGAGTTTGCTTCAATTTCCTCTCTGTCTCTTGTGCTTGCTTCTGCCTTCTGCCATTCTGCTGTGGGATGACCCTTACCAAATATCAGTGCCATGCTCTTGGACTTTTCAGTCTCTAGAACCATGAGCCAAATAAACTTGGGTTTATTTGTAAATTACCCAGCCTATGGTATTCTGTTACAGCAGCGGATAATGGCCTAAGATGGCGATGATAGCTATGTTTCTTTTTAGCTACACTGGCTTCTATTATCATTATTTTGTTAGAAGTTTTGGAGGACATTTCCTACTACATTCCTCCATGTTTGTCAACCATATTTTATTGCGGGGCCTTCTGGCTACAGCACTTAGTCATCTTTTACATATACCAACAGAAGGTAGTTGGGCAGGGCAGTAAAAATCCATTATGACAGTGTGGAGACTCACTGCTGCAAGAGCTTAGGAGTAAAATCTCCGTTGTTTACTAAAGCAGTTTTCTGAGGCCTCAGTAGGAATTGTATCACCCTTAGCATTATTCAATCTTAAGTCAATAAATACTGTTTTGTGAATAATATGGAGTTTGGGGTACCACAACTAAAAAAGATATAGAGAATTTAGAGGAGGATTTGGATGTAATTGCAAAGATAATTTTGAAGTTTTGTAAAAACGTTTGAAGGATTGCATTAATACAGACAAAGGGAATAATCATAAAATGAGAGCAAGAAGGAGGGTGTGCTTCAAATAAACCAAGCAATGGGTGATTTAGATCATATTTAAAAGGAGGATTAGATTAATATGTTTTTGTGGAAAAAAAGTATTCCTATTCCTATTGGATATGCCCTTATAATATCTTGTTTAATACACAGATAAGTGCTAGTGATTTTCTTTTTGAGTTATACACATGTATTTTGAAGTAATAATTTTTATATTTTAGAAACATCTGAAAAGTATAATAATTTATTTGAGTTTATCAAACTTAATTGCTGTGAATACTTAGGGGTGTGGCAGATTTTGATTTTTCTATGGGGGAGGTCGACAAATACTACTTTTTTTAAGGGCAGAAAAAATAGTTATTTATATTTCTATATATTTTGTTTACAAATTGTTTTAATGACATAAAAGTTGAATATGGAAACATGTAATATTCACATTCTTCACCTGATTTGAATTAGAAAAAATAAAGTTTTATTACTTATGAAATTTTCTCCCCCACCCCGTTTTTTTTTGTTTTTCTTTTTTTTTTTTTTTTTTTTTTTTTTTTTTTTTTTTTTTTTTTTTTTTTTTTTTTTTTTTTTTTTTTTTTTTTTTTTTTTTTTGAGACAGAGTCTCACTCTGTCACTCTGGCTAGAGTTCTGTGGTGTCAGCCTTGCTCACAGCAACCTCAAACTCCTGGACTCAAGCAATCCTCCTGCCTCAGCCTCCTGATTAGCTGGGACTACAGGTGCATACCACCACACGCAGCTAATTTTTCTATTTTCAGTAAAGACAGGGTCTCACTCTTGCTCAGGCTGATCTCAAACTCTTGACCTCAAGTGATCCTCCTGCCTTGGCCTTCTAGAGTGCTAGGATTACAGGTGTGAGCCCCACACCCAGCCCAAAATTTTCAAATGATGTTTCAATTAACAATGATTTCTTTCAAAGACTGGTGACATCTATTCAATGTCTGTAGAAGTAACCACTGCTGTTGTAAATTAGATTAACAATCAGTGGTTACATGAATCCATGTATTTGGTTGCTTCTACTTTTCACTAATATGGCTCTAGAATTTGTCTATTCAGGAATATAATGTAATAAGAAGAGTTTGGCCTTTGTAATCAACAGCCTTGGTGTCAAATCCTGTCTGTCATATACTTGCTATGGGACCAGGGCAGCTTATTGAAATGCTGCTAACCTTCCCCACAGAATTATTGTGAGGATTAAATGTGATGCATATATTAAGTAACTAATAGAGTGTCCATTGCATATATTAAGTAACTAATAGAGTGTCCATTGCATATATTAAGTAACTAATAGAGTGCCCATTAAAAAAATAGATGCTCAATGAATATTAATTCCCTCCCTTTCTTTCCCCCACTAGTGCACTTGTGTTTTTAATGGACCACCCTTTATCCTGGATTGTGTTGTAGGAGGTGTCGTGGATGGATGGCTGCTGGAAGCTCACTGCCATAGACAGCTCTTCTTCAATACTTAAGGACTTTCCCTGGCGTTGAGTAATGAGAATTTCGGTAAGAAAAAATAGATGAAAATAGCATATGGGCTTTTTCTTAAAGGGTCATTTGAATCTCAGATGCTTCCTAGTATGTTATGTGGTTATCCTCTAAAGAACTTGGGCTGTCACAGATGTCTGCCACATCTGGAGTGTTCATTTTTATTTTGAAAATATATAAAATAGGTTTTCAAAAACTATTAACAGTTGTGGTATACTTTTCATGTCATCGTAAACATATTAAGTCACTTGTCCCACTCTACTTTGTTCTTTAAATGTTTGTCTATCCGTAAATTGTGTAGTCTTTGAGGGTGGGGTCTGGATATCATTTGTCTTTTTAGTGTGGACTAAATGAAGCACAGACTCTCAGCGATTCAGGTAGCAGTTATGCTGCTTTCTGAAACTATAAACGCTTTGACAGCACAGAAGTAGGCAAAAGTATCAAGACTCTAGTTCTAAGATAAACGATTTTCCTATATTACCAAGAAAAATTATTATATAGTAGCCCTCAAGATAGAATAGCATATATGTAGATGGTTTCATTTTTAACCAGTTTTTCTCCAAATGATATTAATATGTAATTAATTTTCATGTATTTACATGAATTACTGTAACTACTGCATCTATGTTATTAATGGATGTTATTCATCTGTGCTGTATAAAGAATGTTGGCCTCTTAAAAAGGAGAGAAGGATTGAAGGGGAGGTCAAAGATTATATAAAAAATTAAATAGTGACATCAGTATATATGTAAATTATTAGATATGTAAACATTGTTAAATTATTGTCATTGTCATACATCTGGAGAAATAGCTACTAAAGAATTTTGTGCATAAGAGTTGGAAATAGGAGAGAAAGGAAAAATAAATAAATTCTAGTTTCATTATTTTTGATAAGGAACATTAATTATGAAATTATGGTAAATTTACATTTTTGGACCTAAAATATGATACAATGTTATTTTAAACTTTTTCAACTAAAAAAAAATTAACCATTTTGTCTATGATTATATTTTTCAGAAACCACATTTGAGAAGTACTTCCATCCAGTGCTACTTGTGTTTACTTCTAAACAGTCATTTTTTAACAGAGGCTGGCATTCATGTCTTCATTTTGGGGTAATTTTATCTTTAGGCACAGATATCGTCCTGTTAATGGACATGATGATTGTCCCTGCATATCTTCTCTGTTAGACTGAGTGTGTTCAGTTTGCTTATATTGCTGGGTATTCAGTGTTTGGGATCTGATAGAAGGCAGATTGAGAAGATTCAGAGGAGATTTGGTAAACACTTAACTGAGCATTTCGATATTCTGGTAATATTCTAAATGAGCATTATACCCCCAAATAAATTGGGCCCTTGACAATGAACTAAACTTGATACCCTGCATGCTTTTCACACCAGTACAAACTGGCTATTTAGGATTTGCTTATGTTGCTTTTTTATCCATCCCTGACTCTTTCTATCCTTTATTCCTATTCTAGTTCAAATTAAACCATTCTTTCTTCATTTAAGCCTTTTCTTTTTCCTTCTAATAAACATTCATAGTTTTCCATGCCTATTAACTTTTTTCTTCTCTCTTAGATGCAGCTTATACACCCAGTTGGCCCAAAGCACCCAACCTATAGTTATATAGTCTGACTCCCAGTTCAGTTTTACTCTGCTAACGCCTTCATAGTATTGGGAGCCGTAGATTTGTGCAGGTAAATCTTTGTCATAAGACAGATTAGTGTTGCCTATCATGCTTCTGTGCAAGATCCATCAGGGAGTGACTATTTTTTCCTTAAGCTCTAAGAATCATTCTATAATCACTTGGTCAATGTAAGTGTCTTTTGTCTGAATATTAAATTTTGAATTTTACCAAAGTAAGTAAGTAGGTGATATCAGCCTAGACTGGCCTAAAGTTTGCAATGTTTATGAAGAAAGTTGTTTACACTGCAGTAATAGTGTGAACAGCATGGAAGAGGCATGTTCAACATACCGTAAAGAACATTTACTATCAAAACCATTACATAAAAATGATTATTACTTATTTTAGGAATTTTACCTATCTGTTAGACTTAAAAGTCTGATGGAACCTCTACTTAGAGAAAGCTGGTAATTCACCCAAAAATGTTTATTGAGCACTGTTTTTATTTCACTGTGAAATAAAACATAAAATAGTAAAATAAAATGGGTTTATTTCAGGTTATTTATGAATTAGGCCTCCAATTAGGCTTTTCTCTAATCTATGGTGGTCAATCCTCAAGCTGTCTGTCCTAAAGCATCAAGGTTGTACTATATGTTCAATGCTTATGTTTATGTGTGTTCAAGCCTGTTGAATATACAGAGGCAAGGATAACATAGATCTTTTCACTGGTCAGAATAAAAAACTATTGATTGCTCTTTTGCTTATGGTATTTATCGAGACAATGTTACACTCATTCAAAATGCTTTGCTCTCTGGTTCTTCTTTCAGCTGTATCAGTGCAGGTCTTCCTAAAACAGAGGCCCACTGGCAGCATGTAATAAGTGATCTGAAAAGAATTGAAGATCTTATTCAAGTGAGTACTCATTTTCCACAAAGTAGCTGGTATAATTGCCATGGAGAATGTCTCTTTCTGTGCTTTTTCTGTCAGTCTTAACGAAATCTGACTTAGAACAATAATGTTTTTGCAGACATTTATGAACCTTGTAAAGCCTCAAAAGAAATATTTTTTCCTTACTGCTTTAAGATTCTGATTATCTTTAAAATTTAATTTATAAGTGGCTCACCCTGAAGAACTCTAGTCTGCACAGGTCAAAGAGTCTCTTCCTCTATCTAGAGAAACCAGGGAGCTTGGGCGGACCTGCAGGGAGAATGGCTTAACCCAGGGAAGGGTTCTCTTGCCTGTGGACTAGAGACCCTCTGCTCCCACCTGGAGTCACCAGGCGGCATAATAGAAATGCAGTGGTAAGAGAGCAGAACCCCCACTCAAAACAGTGGCCTGGAGAGGTGCACTTTATTCCTGGGGACCAGAGTCTCCCATCCTTTACCTAGAGAAACCACATGTCCTGGCCTGGAGAAGTGCTGCCTGCCCCAGTAGGTGACACCAAAAGGATCGGTGGGAGTCCCAATGGCACCAAGCATACCAAAATAGCACCACACAAGTTCTAAAAAGTAAAAAAGTTCATTTCAAAAGGTTGCCTACTATATGATTCCATTTATATAATATTCATGAAATGACAAAATTATAGGAATGGAGAACAGAGAAGTGGTTGCCAAAGGTGAGAGAGATTGGGTGGTGATGGGGAGTGATGTGTGGGTAGGAAGGTGGATTTGGCTATGAAAGAATAGCAGGGGAATCCTTGTCATGATGGAACTATTAATATTTTATATTTTAACTGTAGTGGTGGTTGGTGGTGATGGGAATCTACACATGTGATGAAATTGCATAAAACTGCATGTGTTCTCATGCACACACATACTAATGCACAGAAAACTGTTAAAATCTGAACAAGGTGGGTGGATTGTGTGAATGTCAATTTCCTGGTTGTTATATTGTACTGTGATTATGGAAGATATTATGATTGTGGGAAACTTGGTGAAGAGTACACAGGATCTCTCTGTATTTTGCTTTAACAATTTCAAATGAATCTAAAATAATCTCAAAATAAAAAAAATTAACTTAAATAGCCTATTTTAATGTTTTCCGCAGGTTATTCTCATTGTATCTAAAGCAGGGCACAGTTTTTCATGTTATCTAATTTTGTTTCCTTTCAGTCTATACATATTGATGCTACTTTATATACTGAAAGTGATGTTCATGTGAGTACAGTATTTTTTTATAAATTGTTATTTTGCCAGTTTTCAAAAGTTTAAGAAGTATATTTTCATAACTGAAATATGTATAGTTTTTAAATCTAACTTTTGGTGTGTTCCTATAATATAATGTCGATGAATTTTATAAGTGTTTGTTGAGGTTGTAGGACAGAGAGCTACATAAATGCTATTTTTGTTATGGTGCTAAATCAAAATTTAAAAAAGCTTTTTCTATCAGTGTCAAACAAAATACATCATACCTTGTTATGATGCAGTTGGATCATGATGCAATTAGATGCAAAAATCAGGTCAACTGATTCCATTTAAAAGGCTGTAACATATTAGTTATTTCCAGTGCTGTAATGTATCACCATCTCCAATTATATTTTCTATAAATTGCTTAAAGGCATCTATGTTCTCCGTGTTGCATGGATATCTGCATTTGTCAGAAAAAGATTCCAATGATTCTCTACATGAGAAAAGAAATATAATCAATAAAACTTATCACAATTCAAAAAGGATCTTGAACTTGTTTTATTAATACATTGACATTTCTTGAGACCTGTAGGATTTCGGTCTGGGTTGGTACTAAAACCAAGACATGGATCTCTAACTTCACCTCATAGAAAACAAACTCTATGTCCTCTCTCTGTTATTTCTCAATGAGAATTTGTCTGACATAGGTGACTTTCTAAGCATTGAGAAGAAGTCATATCCAGCAACTAGAAAAAAACAAATATTCATCCACCACCTGGGTAGTCCTTCTGCACATGGAAATTGTACCCCCTCTGCTTCAGCATGTTTTCCATTTTCTTTGCATTTTTTTCAAAGCCAAAATCAGTCGATTAACCACCAACATTCAGCATCCTGAGATTGCTTTTTTTGCAAGAAGATAAACTTATAAACTCATGGGTTGTAGAATGGACCAGAGGTTGAAATTTAGATTTAAACACTGAACACTCAACCACTTTCTACTTGTGTTACCTTAGAAATCACTAAACATTTCTGAACCTCGGTTTTATTATTGCTAAAATGGTGGCAGCATTTACCTTTCAATCTGAAGCAGCTGCTGTGGGGGGCAAGGAATATTGCCAGTGTCTGGCACATGAGTGTGTTCGTTCATTTCTTTATCCATTCAGTGAGCACTTGTTACGTGCCTGTAGGGTCCCAGGCACTGTGCACTGGGGACACAGAGTCAAACAAGTCATGGTCAAATCCCCAGATATTCATTAAGTGTTTACTGTCTTTGGAACTTAGGCAAGTGTTGAAGTAACTGTTGTGGGAATGTATTTTTGTGGTAGCAAAGAGATGGCTTTCTGATTTGGCCAGGCTGTGAGTAGGCACTACTCCTGCTTTGATTTTTCTAATACACTTCTTGGAATCACTTTTCCCTCTGGAACTTTAGAACTTGCAGGAATAATATGATTAGCAGCTACCACTATGTAAAATGTTAACAATACAATCTCATTCTAAAAATTCTTACAAATGCACTATCTGTACTGATGCCTTAAGAGTCTGGGACTAGTATTATCCCCCTCTCTACAGGAGAAATGTGCTCAGTGAGAAAAAGTGACCCACTATTTCCAAATTTTCTAGTTTTGTGTCTTTTCTTCTGTGCAATAGTGCCATCTTTCTTGATTGTGTTTTGTTGGTTTGTTTTAGTTTTGATTTTGAAACTAAATGAAAGAAATATTAAGTTGTTTTCTTTGTAAATTTCTTAACGCTATTGTGTGCCTTTATAAAATATTTGGATTGACTTTTAAAAAATCAAAATCATATCAATGTGAAAATGAGTAATGAGAAAATGATTGTTTTTCCAAAATTGTTCTTTGTAACTCTTATTTGTAGCCTAATTGCAAAGTAACAGCAATGAAGTGCTTTCTCCTGGAGTTACAAGTTATTTCACACGAGTCCAGAAGTAGGACCATTCATGAAACAGTAGAAAACCTTATCATCCTAGCAAACAGCAGTTTGTCTTCTAATGGGGTGAGTTGTCCAACAGTCGTACAGAGCTGCATTTGATGTTTTTGGCTTGATTCAGAGCAGTCATTCATGGAGAAGCAGATCAGCCTAAGAGACAGGAGAGAGAGTTCAGTTCTAGTGGAGTGCCATTCAAAAGTAGCATCATCTCTGGCATGCACACAGTCCTAAACTGTTCGTTGATTTATTCAGTAAACAAACATTACCAGAATACTGCCAGGCAGTGTGCTTCAGTGCTAGAGTGATAGTTGTGAGCCAAACAAGTCGCTGACCTTAAGGTGTTTACATTAGGTGCAATGGACAGACATTAATCTAATTACATAATTAAGTGTTTAACATCAATAATAGTAACTCACGTTTGTTGTGTTATTACTGTGTGCCAGACACTATTCTCCAAGATTTAAATTGATAAGTCATTTAATCCTCACAAGAAATCTGTGAAATAGTTACCCTTATTTCTATTTGAAGGTTGAAGAAATTGGAGTACTGAGAGATTGAAGCATTCTCTCCAATACATGCAGCTAGTAAAATGAGTAGCCACTACGTTTACCCAAGCAGTCTCACTGCAGAGTCCATCCTCTTACCTCCTGACAAGATAAACGCTGAAAAATGATCACAATAAAAATATTAGTAATTTGAGTGTAATGCACAACATCCAGGCAACATGGGCAGTAGAAAGTTCCAGGAGAATCAGTCTTAGGGGTTCCCATGGTAGGCTGGAAGACCAGCTGTGCAAAGGCCCTGAAGTACAAAGAATTATGGCTTTCATGGCAAAACACATGTGGCCAAAGCAGGGTGGGGAGAAAGCAGTTTTATAAACAAAGAAGACATAATAAAATTAGTTCATTTGATGAATACTTTTTAGCCCTTCAGGACACAGTAGGAAAAAAACACCCACAATCCTTGCTCTTAAGAACGGAGGAGACAGAAATAAGCCAATCTTTTCAGCAAATGAATAATAAATCCGTTATTTATTAAGTCCAATGGTGAGAAATTGGGCAGGTAAAGGGGACTGAAACTCTAGTTCAAGAGAAAGTTTAACTAATAAACTGACATTTGACAAAGAGGTGAGGGCTCAGGCCTTAAGGACACCTAGGGAAACACTTTCAGACAGAGGCAACTGACGGTGCAAAGGCCCTGAGCTCGTGTGGCCGGACTCCTTGACTTCTCCTTACAAATTGCAGTCTGCTTCAGATCTTGGCCTAAATGTCACCTTTCAGTGATGTCACCTATTTACAGTTGGGATACCTTCCCCACTTGACACTTCCTGTCCCCTTCTCTGCATGCCCGACTATCTGGCATACTATATATTTTACGTAATGGGTATTGTTTGTTTCTTGCTACTAGAATGTCATCTTCAAAGGGGCAGGTGTTTTTGTTTTTTTTCAGTGCTCTATCCCAATTTCCAGAACAATGCCTCGCATATCCTAAATATTTGATATATTTATGAAATGGATTTAATTAATGTTCATAATACTCGTGTGATATTATTTCCATCTTATTGATAAAAAGAGTGAGCCTTGCATCAGATAACTCATGGCAATATCAATGATGACCTCTTTAGCATGCATGTTGATAGTCAGCCTCATCATGACACAGTGAGACATATGTAGGGAAATGAGTGGGCAGGACTGCACAGTCAGAAGACCTGGATGTGAAGCATTTCAGTTGGTTATGTCAACTGAGATGAGTCATGTAATATTTCTCCCTCCCTATCTGACATGATTATTTTCAGGATCAAATAGGATAGCATTATATGGAATCTGACAGTGCTTGGCGTAGACAATGTGCTTCATAAATATCGGTGAATCTGAATTCCAAATGCTTAATGGATGTAAAATCTAATTTTGGTTTTTGCTGGCACAGCCTTCATGGTTCAGATGATCTCTAAAAAGTCGATTCATGATTGCTACATTCGGAATATTCCAGTTATCCATGACCCTGTGTTTAAATTACAGCAATTTGTGATACCTCCCCCCCTAAATGGTTAAATTTAATCAAAGATTGGGTAATTACTATGTGCAAGGCCCTAATGCTAAATATAAGGGAAACAAAAATATATGGCTTTGCCTTCCTGAAAGACAGCTTAGAGAATAGTAGTATAAAAAAGGTGAAACTCCGTAATATGAATATAATACATGAGATACTGTGAACAAGGTCTAAACAAGGGGTGCTGAGATACAGAGATGGGACATTCAGCCCAGCCCTGGGAGCGCAGGGGTTCAGAGAAGCCTTCCAGAAGGGGGCAGCACCTCAATAATCTTAAGTGTGAGTGGCAGCAGCTAAAACAGGAAGGATGTCACAGACAGAGGGAAAAGCAAGGGAAGAGAGACATCTGATAGTCTGCTTTGCATGGTAAGGAAAGGCAGGGGCTCACCGAGAGTTCCAAGGGCATGACATTGAGATAGCCGGGAATGGTGAAAGAAATAGATAAGGAACATCTCACTGAGGGCCTGTGTGCTATGCAGGAGGCACTGACTTTATGCTAGAGGTAGATGATAAGAAACTATTGAAGGGCTCTAAGCAGGAATTCCATGGTCTAATGGACATGGCTTATTTTTTTTCAATGTCCTTAATCCATTAGAGGAAAAATCAACCCGTATCAAATCTCCCAGTTCTTTCTAATGTAATATTAATTTGCCAAAATTTTCACGTGATCCTCTCAAAAAAGAAGTATAGTAGACTTGCCAATCTAATCCTGTCTTTTTATTTCGCAGAATGTGACAGAATCTGGATGCAAAGAATGTGAGGAACTGGAGGAAAAAAATATTAAAGAATTTTTGCAGAGTTTTGTACATATTGTACAAATGTTCATCAACCCTTCTTGATTGTAATTGATCCTTTTCAGTGTTTCTGTTATTAACAAACACCTTCCTGCTGCTTAGAGGCAACAAAACACTCTGCATTTCCAATGTGCTGCCTGAACAAGTTTTTCTGGCAAGAAGATGATCAGGATCTTGGATCAGATGAATTCTTAGCCGTGAAGGCAGAAAAATGTCACTGAGTAACATAATTGACTATGAACCTCTCTCAGACTTATTTTGCTCATTTTTTTAATTTATTATTGAAATTGTACATATTTGTAGCATAATATAAAATGTTGAATAAATGTGTGTACATGTTTTATCATTTGAAGTTGCATTCATATTCTACCTGTTATAGGAAAATAGGGGTCATTTGTTTAAGGGATAATAGTTGAATTATTTAACAAGTCATGGGGCCGGGTACCAAAGGTGCAGGTCAACAACTATGCTGGTGTGGGCCTGCCAGTATGAAGCCACTGACTAGCAGTCCTCATTCACTTCTTCATTAGGGGTAGCACCCAGGAAAAGAATTGGCTGCCAACAAGAAAAATAGGAAGTATGTGTGAACCCTGTGCTTTACTCTGTAATTTAGTCATTGGTATATAAAGCACCTGATATGAAAGAAAGATATTGCAATGCCTGGCATATGATGTGCATCTGCAAATCATAGATGGTGGTAGAGGCAATAAACCTCATTTGGTGGGTAGAATGGTGTAGAGAAAACTAATGGTAACGATGTTTATATTTCATGCTTTCCCAAGCACAGGTATTGCATTTTCATATTCCTTTTGCCATATTTGTAGAAGAAAAACCAAAAACCTTGATTTGTTTCAGCCAATGTTATCTGACATAAAATAATTGTTTATAATTTTTTTGCACTACACTGTCTAAAATTAGCAAGCTCCCTTCTAATGGAACTATGAGTAAGATGAAATATTCTTGTTTCATTATGGATTTTTTTACCACGATTCTTTCCTGTTAGTCTTCACTGAATGAGTGTGGCATAGGAAATGGTCTCCTAAAAATTCTGTTTCTTTTCATCCCACACAGCACAAACTGGTTCTCTCTTGAAATAATTTTATCATCCAGTGCCCCATCCATGTATCTCATTCCTTTAGTCAAACTGTGCTTATAAATATCTTTCAAGATTGTTTTGGAGAAATCTGTATCCTATTTGACTTTTAAGGAGTCAGCTGTTGGCTCTTAGCTTGTTTCCTAATCTCAGTCCAAACAAATAGTATTTGGTAACCACACTTTAAAGTTTACGGGTTAGGATTGTGGTAGTTTTTTTTTTTTTCTTTTTTTTTTCTTTTTTTTAAAATTTCATTTGAGATGGAATTGTTTTTCAATCTATCTTTTATTTTGTTTTTTTGGGGTTTTTTTGCTAGATTTCTATTGATGGAGAGTAGGAAAAATGCATCATTTTTAACTCTAAGTTTCCAATCCAATCCTTACACAAAGGTTAGTCCCTTTCCAGTATTTGTTGGAATGGGGTGGAAATCATAACACCAGGCACTTTACAAATAATATTCTATAGTGAGCAATAGTTCATGGTGATTATAAAGCACACAAATGGTTTAAAATTTGGAATTTTTCAGAGCTTAAATTTAGAATTCTTCTCATATTAGTTGCTTTGTATGGATCACTTCAGTTGATCTTAAGAAACTCAAGGCATATAGATCCGCGACTTCTTGAAAATAGTTAACTGAAGAAACAAATAATCATGTAAAGCAACGAAAATTTGTTTTTCGTATTTGTACTCTTAACAAACTCAGTCTTTTGTTGTGTCTCAAACTCTAACCATCCTGAGCTGACTTTCTTAATTAACCAGTCCAATGTCATTTGCCTGGAGAATACTGTGTCTATGCCTCACCTACTGCTCTACATGCTGAAAATATTTGCCATATATTACATATAATAAAGCACCAAACCATATGCCTAGAAACTCAAAGAGTAAAGGTAAGCCTAATAAAAATTAGTTTTCCAGCAAAGTCATATTGATGAATTAGGTTCTTGCCTCTTCTTAATTTTAGGAAAGAAAAAGATAAAGGAGAGAATATTCTCTCTACTTTCTCCTTAGCAGTGAACAAAAAGGGCTGGAGGGCAGAGGACATAGAAATGCAAACAGAATCAATATATTGTATTAATATAATTTTTGAGCCCAGAGAATTTAAAAAACCAATCACAAGTCTAGTTTTAGATACTCTCATTATTTATCTGAGAAGAGTGAATCATGGAATTATTTTATTTTGCCGTTGCTGTTGTTAAGGGGGGGGGCTTGTATGTTTTGATGTTACTGTTTATAGCCATCAGATTCAATAATTCATAACATATACAGTATAAAAATCAAGTGATGTTATTTTTCCTTCTCCTTTCCCCCCACCTGACACAGAGATATTAAAGAATGCATTTTGTTCCTTCATCTGTGTTATGTCAGGCTTAGTGTAAGCTCTCTGCACTCACATGAGTCATGGTTGACATATGCATGCCTTATACAAATATTTTGCCCATAGGCAATTCCATTTCCATAGAGATTTGGTTCAATGTTTTTGAATGTATCCAATGACCGAATTGTGTCTTTATTAAGGAATTTATTATGCAAGGTAAACTTTAGCTTTATTCAAAAGTCCTCTAATTGTAATTGTATAATTACTGATGCAAATTAGAAGAAAAAGTAATGGATAATTTAAAAAGACTCATGATTTTATCCTATATTTTACTACTTCAACCCTGGATTTCAAAATAACTATTAGAGGAAATTAAGAGGAAATTATTAGACAGAAACAGAATTGAAAATTCTGCATTTAGTTTTTATGAAGTGTCAACATTTTCAGAATATTGTCATCAGAGAATCCAATGTCTCCCTACAGATTGTTTTTCTTCATCATCAGCATCACTATTTTCTTTCATTAGGGAATGCATTTCCTCAGTCATATTGAAACCATATGTTTTGAAAACCTACTGTGTGTGAGTGAACATTATGCTAGGTGCTGCAATTACAGTCGTTAATAAGACAGCCATAATCTCATAATGTAAACTCTCATAGAGTTTACATTCTGGCAGAACAGTCATATTATCAAACTAATCGCTCAAGTGCTCATTCAGTTACTATCAATTCTGTGAAAGGCACCAAGAGAACATATAAAGGGAATATCTGACTTATTCAAGGTGTTGAAGAGGGCTTGGTGATATCTGAACTCAGCTAAAAATTATAATTAAGACTTTTGTAGGGGAAAGCAGGAAGAATCGATTATAGAAACAACCTACCAAAATTCAGTCAGGAAGGATCATTGTATGTTCGTAGAATGGAAGGAAGGCTAGGATGGTTAGGCCAAGGGAAAGAACTGAAAGAGGAAGCTGTTAAGATAAATACCATCTGGTTTTATAGGCTCTAGTAAGGATTTTGCTCTGTAACCCCAAAGAAACCCAAAGAAATGGTACTCCACCATGCATAAAAAAAATATAGGATGTATTGTTTCTATTGCCGAGAAAAGAGGTGAAGTCAAAATCTCCTTACCACTAAATCCCAGCTCAGTAAAATAATTTCTAATAACAACATCTTACATGAATCATATCATTTCAGTCTTTTAATGAATTCCTTGCAACACTTAATGGGGATCACCTTCGGCAAGTACTCACTATCAAAAACAACAAAACTGTTTATAGTATGTATGATTTGAGAGTCTGAAGTCATGAGGATTAACATATACATCCAGAATTGAGAGGAAGGGGAGAGCAAGATGGCAGAATAAGACTGTTCAGAGATTGGCCACCTGCAGAAACATCACTTTGAACACCTATCCATGCATAAAAATACCTTCACAAGAGCTAAGGAAACCAGGTGAGAAAGCACAGTACCTTGTTACAGTATAATAATAAGGAAAGACACACTGAAGAGGGTAAGAAAAACCATCTCACATTACTTGCATCACCCCTCCCCAATTCTAGGCAATATAGCATGGAGAGATAGCATCCACTTGAGTGAAAGAGAAGGAATTTAGTGTAGAAGGAATTTAGTGTAGCATTGGTCTCTAACATCAGAGTCAATCCAAACAAGACTACCCTGAGATATGTTATAATCAAACTGTTAAAAACCAAAGAGAAAAAGAAGATCCTGAAAGCAACAAGAGAAAAAAAGCAAATAACATATAAAGGAGTTCCAATATACCTAGCCACAGACTTTTCAACAGAAAACTCACAGGCCAGCGGGAAGTAGGATAATATATTCAAAATGCTGATGGAAAAATATTGTCAACCAAGAATATTGCACCCAGCAAAGGTACCCTTCAGCAATAAAGAAGAGATAAAGAAGCAATAAAGAAGAGATAAAGACTATCCCAGACAAACAAAAGCTGAGAGAGTTCATCACCACCAGACCTGTCTTATAAGAAATACTAAAAGGAGCTATTCATGGTGAAAGAAAAAGATGCTAACAAGTAACACAAAAATATCTGAAAGTATAAAATTTACTGGTAAAAGTAAGTACACAGTCAAATTTAGAGTACTCTAATACTGCAATGGTCTTATATAAATCACTTGTGTATTTAGTATGAAGGTTAAAAGACAAAACTAGTAAAAATAATAACTACAATAATTTTTAAGTGCTGTGCAGTATAAAAATATGTAAATTATGACATCAAAAATTCAAATGTGTGTGTGGATGCAGTAAAAGTATAGAGTTTGTGTGTGTGTGATAAAAGCAAGTAGTTTTTACCTTAAAATAAGCTGTTGTAACTCTACAGTGTTTTTTGTCAGCATTATGATAACCACAAAGCAAAAACATATAATTGATAAACTAAAAATTAAAAGTAAGGAATCAAAACATACTACTAAAGAAAAATCCCTTAATCATAAAGAAAGATAATAAGAAAGGAAGAAAGAAAAGATCTACAAAAACCATAAAACAATTAACAAAATAGCAGTAGTAAGGCCTAACATATCAATAATTATCTTGAATGTAAATGGAATAAATTCCCCAATCAAAAGACAGAGTGGCTGAATGGATTAAAAAAAATAAAACAAAACCCAAACATATGCTGCCTAAAAGAGATTCACTTCACCTGTAAGGATACACAATGAAGGGATAGAAAAAGGTGATCTTTGCAAATGGAAACCAAAAGAGAGCAGTGGTAGCTGTATTTACATCAGATAATACAGAGTTTAAGTCAAAAATTATAAAAAGAGAAGACAAGGTCATTATATAATGATAAAGGGATCAATTCAGCAAAAGGATATAACAATTGTAAGTATGTAGGCACCTAACATTAGGACAACTAAATATATGAAACAAATATTAATAGATCTGAAGGGAGAGGAGACTTCAATACACTAATAGTGGAGGACTTGAACACTCTGCTTTTAGCAATGGACAGATCATCCAGACAGAAAATCAAAAAGGAAACATCAGTTTTAAAGCACACTCTAGACTAAAGGGACCTAACAGACATAGACAGAACATTCCATCCAACAGCTGCAGAATACAAATTCTTCTCAACTGCAAAGGGCACATCCTGAAGGACTGATTATATGTTATGCCATTAAACAAGTCTTAACAAATTTAAGAAGATTGAAATCATATCTAGTATCTTTTCTGACCACAATGGTATAAAACAAGAAATTAATAACCTGACAAACTTTGGAAAATTTACAAATACATGGAAATTAAACAACATGCTCCTGAACAACCAAAGGGTCAATAAAAAAAATAAAAGGAAAATTGAAATTTTTCTTGAGACAAATAAAAATAGAAACACAAAATAATAAAAGTTTTGAGATACAGAAAAGCATTTCTAAGAGAGAAGTTTATATCAATACCTACATCAAAAAAAGAAGAGAAAGATCTCAAATAAAGACACTAATGTTGAACTATCAAGGAACTAGAGAAATAAGAAAAAAACTAAACCCAAAATTAATCAAAGAAAGGAAATAATAGAGCAGAAATAAATGAAATAGAGACTGGAAAAACAATAGAAAAAACCAACAAATGAAGAGTTGATTTTTTAAAAAAAGTAAACAAAACTGACAAGCCTTTAGATAGACTATGGAAAAAAAGAAGACTCAAATAAAATCAGAGATGGAAAAGGAGACATATGACTGATACAACAGAAATAAAAAGGATCATAAGAGACTATTATGAATAATTTTATACCAATAAATTGGATAATATAGAAAAATGGATAAATTCCTGGACACACAAAACCTACCAAGATTATATTGTGAAGAAATAGAAAATAGAAAATCTCAACAGAACAATGATGAGTAAAAAGACTGAAACAGTAATAAAAAGTCTCCCATCAAAGAAAAGCCCAGGACCTGATGGTTTCACTGCTGTATTCTACCAAACATTTAATAAAGAACTAGTACCAATTATTCAAATGATACTGTCATTTGTGACGACATGGATGAACCTGGAAGTCATTATGTTAGGTGAAATAAGCCAGGCACAGAAAGACAAATACCTCATAATTTCACTCATATGTGGAATCTAAAAAAGTTGATCTTAAGAAGTAGAGTGTAGAATGGTAGTTACCAGAGGCTAGAGTTTTTAGGGTGGGAAGGAGGGTTGGGGAGATGTTGATCAAAGGACACATATGTATAGTTGGATAGGAGAAATAAGGTCAAAATATCTATCATACCACATGGTGACTATGGTTAATGACAATATACTGTATTCTTGAAAAAAGCTAAGAGAGTGGGTAAGTGTTCTCATCACAGAAACGGTACCTATTTAAGGTAATGCATGTGTTAACTAGATTTAACCATTACACAATGTATATATACTTCAAAACATCATGTTGTACACCAAAAATGCATAAATAGATCTTTAGAAAAATAAATAAATCCAGCGTTGCATTCTGAAAACAGTCAGAATTGATCCATTGTCAAAATCTTAACACAAGGAAGCCTTCTTGAAAGGACTTTCTTTTATTTACTTTTATTTATTTTTTAAATTTTTTTAATTTCAGAATATTATGGGGATACAAACATTTTGTTACATAAATTGTTTTTGCACCATTTGAGTCAAAGTGTGCCTATCCCCCAGGTGCATTGTGCCCATTAGGTGTGAATTTTCCCATCCTTCTCCCCCCATCTGTTTGATTTCCAATTAATGTTATTTCCCTATGTGTGCATAAGTGTTGATTGATTAGTTCCAATCTAATGGTGAGTGCATGTGGTGTTTGTTTTTCCATTCTTGTGATACTTCACTTAGAAGAATGGTCTTCAGTTCCATCCAGGTTAAAACAAGAGGGATTAGTTCGCCATTTTTTACGGCTGAGTAGTACTCTATGGTATACATATACCACACTGTATTAATCCACTCATGTATTGATGGGCCCTTGGGTTGTTTCCACATCTTTGCAATTGCAAATTGTGCTGCTATAAACATTCGGGTGCAGGTGTCATTTTTATAGAATGTCTTTTTTTCCTTTGGGACTTTCCAAATTACTTTTAAGTAAGGACTATTTTTTGGTTTTTTGTTTTTAATTTACATACAAAATTGTATATATTTATCATGTAAAACATGAGACTCCAGAACACATATATATAGCCAAATGGCCAATCCAAACCAACGAATGTATACATTACCGCACAGAATTGTTACTTTTGTGGTGACAACACTTATAACCTACTCTCTTCTAATTTTTCAAAAATACAATATATTATTATTAACCATAGTCACTATGTT
This sequence comes from Indri indri, assembly GCA_004363605.1. Taxonomy (NCBI): domain Eukaryota; kingdom Metazoa; phylum Chordata; class Mammalia; order Primates; family Indriidae; genus Indri; species Indri indri. The sequence goes on along the minus strand of RJWJ010021883.1, from coordinate 8,879 downwards.
TACAATAGATCTCTTGAAGGTATTTTTCCTATCTAACTGAAATTTTGTAACCTTTGACCACTATCTCCCCAACCCCTTCCCACACCACTGCCCTAACCCTGGTAACCACCATTCTACTCTTCAATTCTATGAGATCAGCATTTTTGGATTCCACATGTGAGTGAGATCATGCATTTTCCTTTAACATAATGTCTTCCAGGTTCATCCATGTTGTTGCAAATGACAGGGTCTTCTTTTATTATGGCTGAATAGCATTCCGTTGTGTATATGTATCATATTTTTCTTATCCATTCATCTGTTAATGGACTATTAGGTTGATTTAATATCTTGGCTATTGTGAACAATGTTGCAATAAACATGGGAGTGCAGATATTCTTTGACATACTGATTTAATTTTCTTTTCATATGTACCCAGAAGTGGGATTGCTGGAGTGTGGTAGTTCTATTTTTAGTTCTTTGAGGAACCTCCATAAAGTTTTCATAACAGCTATACTAGTTGCCATTCCCACCAACAATATGTAAGAGTTCCCTTTTCTCTACATCCTTCCAACTCTTGTAATCTTTTGTCTTTTTGATAATAGCCATTCTAAAAGATGTGAAGTTATATCTTATTTTGGTTTCAATTTCCATTGCTCTGAGGATTAGGGATACCTATGCAGCTTCTTTGCCCATTTTCTAATCAGGCTATTTATTTTCTTGCTGATAAGTTTTTTAAGTTTTTAATAATATTTTGTATATTAACCTCTTATCACATGTATAGTTTGCAAATATTTTTTCCTATTCTATAGGTTGTCTCTTCACTCCAGTGATTGTTTCCTTTGCTTTGCAGAAGCTTTTTAGCTTGATGTCATTCCATTTGTCTATTTTTGCTGATGTTGCCTGTGTTTTGGGGATCATATACAAAAGACTAATGTCATGGATTTTTTATCCCATGTTTTATTCTAGTAGTTTTATAGATTCAAGTACTGCCTTTAAGCTTTAATCCATTTTGAGTTGATTTTTGTATATGGTGTGAAGTGAGTCTAATTTCATTTTTCTGGGTGCGAATATCCAGTTTTTCCAACACCATTTATTAAAGAAACTATCCTTTCTCCATTCTGTGTTCTTGACATCTTGTCAAAAACCAGTTCGCTGTAAATATGTGGATTTATTTCTGGGCTGTTTACTTTGTTCCATGTTTTACTTACTATACCTTTCAGGTATATTTTGAAATCAGTCAGTGTGATTCTTCTAGCTTTGTTCTTTCTGCTCAAGATTGCTTTGGCTATTTAGCGTTTTTAGTGTGATCTGTTTGACATAAAAGAGGCCAATCATTCTCATCAAGAAAAATGGGGTAAAGGAAGGCACAGAAGCATGCTTACAGTGCTCTGCTGAGTGTTGACAGGGCACAGTTAAAATATGAGAAACAGAAGGAGGCAAAGTAGGTGTGGCTGGATGGAGAAAAAGCTTTGGAAGCACAATTGTACTACATATTATGTAATCAGGAACTCATGAAGTCAGGCTGTACTGTGGCTTAGAAGAGATAAAAGCTGATGTATTTAAGGAGAGGAAAAGAAAGAAGCAACATTTCTGAGTAAGTGACAGCTAAGAGCCTAAAGGTGAGACTAGAATGTCAATGTGATAGTTCTACATGACAAGCACCATCTTTTCCAAGGTTTTAAAGATCATGGTCATCAGCCAAGTTCAGTTTTTAATCAAGACAAAGCCCCCCAATGTGTCTATGAATTCTGCTCTCTAAAGACACACCAGGCTGATGGTAATAATAATAATAATAATCTTTTCATACTTTTATGGTTCTTTACCATTCACACACAAAAAGAAACCACCTAAAATTTTACCCAAGATCAGCTGTGTATTTTTTATGCCTTATTGCCTTTTACGTTTCTTTTCAAATGAGCGTAAGTATAATACTTAGGATGGAAAATTATTAGTTGTTCAAGAAATCAAAATAAAGTTTAAGCATGTATTTTTATTCCATATTTGATTATTTTTTTCTTCACGGAATTCTATTCTAGTGTTTTGTTTGCTTTGCCCAGATGGCAAATGCACCATTAAGTTTATCCAGCCTGAATTAATTATCTTTTTATAGTAAAAGAAAATCCTCTCCTTTTGACAAGTAAGATGTTTGTGCTGTATTTATGAATAAATAAAGGCAGCTGTTATACACAGCATTATTAATAGCATTGCTTTAAACATCTCATCTGAAAAGAAATCCACTCTTTTCAATATAATGTAAGTTCTTTATTAAAGAGTGAAAACCACAGACCCATTACCCACATTGCAGCTTACCAAGAAAAATATCATGCTTTCTATGAAGCACTCAATGCAAAACAGCAAACATACGGCATGTACTCTTTTAAAGGGTTGTCTTTGCTGGTCATCTGTCCCTGATTCTTCAGTACTTTACATGTTAAGAGTGGAGATCAGCAAAGCCTCTGTCACTGAAAACAGAAAGTTAACATGCAGCCATAAACTTTATGACAATGGCCACAGTGATGTCATTTCCTGCTTTTCAGTTGAATGGCTTTTTGACAGATGATAGAGCCATTGTAGAATGGATTTTTGGGGGGTGTGGATGCTAAAAGAGAGTATGTTTGCAAAGCAGAGAAACCCTTTTCCCTCACAGAGAGGTCTTCTAAACTCTAAGCCAGAAAAGGTAAGATGAAGTGTAACACTTTGTCATCATGATGAGATCCCAACTCTGTGGGGCATCTAGATGATTGGGCTTCACACTTTCCCTTCTTGAAAGGACTTGGTTTTTCATGAAGCCACATTGTTTCTCAGCAGAACCAACTTGATTCTAAGGATTCCTTTTATTTCTTAGTCATCTTTATTTTACTTACAACACCAAACATAAGATGTGTTCATATTTGCAAGTGGTGGCACTAAGGGCCAGTAGCAGAACTCACAGGCTTCAAGGAAATTCATTGTTTGCAGAGAATTTAGAAACCATAATAAAACTGAGTAAAAGTCTGTCTGCTTTTATGATGACTATCAGTAATTACTATGTATAAACAATGCCAGTGGTAAAATATTCTTCCTTAAAATTTTTTTTATTTAAATTTTAAACAATTGCACAGGTTAAAGTTGTTTTTAATAACATACATGTAATCTGCTAATTCACACATATGTATTACTCATCCTTTAATAAACATTGTACTCTACATGGAAGTTCATTTACAGGCCTTAGTTACATGGCTGTCATTTCACCCTAGTAAACTCAGTTGACAGTCACCCCTAAAGAGTTCAGACTTGTTCACACTGGCTTCATGCATGGTTGGCACCATTTTTACTGATCTGGTCCTGTATACCCTTGTGTTTTAACTGACTTCTCTGTGACCACGTAGAATTTATGTTTAACATTTGAAACTGAAACTGTTGTAAGTGGTCACAGAGAATAACAAAAGTTTTAAAAAAAAAAGCATAGTTGAAATTATATCCAAAAGTCATTAACAATGAAGTATCCAAACATTATTTTAGAAAAATATGTTTATCAGTGAGGAAGATCTTGGCATCATGACTGGAACTCCAGATAGCTATTGATAAAGCCCATTGAAAAGAAATGAATGAGAGAAATAAATGGAGAGAAAATTTACAGGAAAATATATTGTGTCCACATAAACGAATTAAAGAAAATGTTCTGCAGTTTCTAGGAATGCATATAGAGCTGAGCTTGTGTAATTACAGTCACGGTCACTTAATGATGGGGATATGTTCTGAGAAATGTGCTGTTAGGCAATTTTTGTCCTTGTGCAAACATCATAGAGTGTGCACAAACCTAGATGGTATAGCCTACTACGTACTTAGGCTCTGTGGTGTGGCCTATATTCTTCCCAGGCCATAAACCTGTACAACATGTTACTGTACTGAACAGTGTAGGCAATTGTAACACAATGGTAAGTATTTGTGTATCTAAACATGGAAAAGTACAGTAAAAATGTGGTATAAAAGATAAAAAATGGTACACATGTATGGGGTAGCTCCATTATAATCTCATGGCACCACCATCATATATGTGGTTCAGTGTTGACTGAAACATGGTCATGTGCATGGCTGTACAGTGCTGCTAGTGGAAAGAGTTCATTTTTTTCTTTCACTATGGTTTTTCATTTTCCAAACCTTTTTTTTACTGATTTTGATTTCTTCATTACCTTATTCACCTGTCAAAGGCAGTTTTAACCTAGAGGCTACAGAAAACTAGTTTGTCCATACGTGAATTTCAGGGGGTCTCTAAGCCTCAGAAAGTAAATATAAACTTTTGTACCAAGGTGCATGGTTTTTTTTTCAGGAGAAGGTTCATAATTTTCATCAGATTCTTAGAGTGTTCCATGAATCAAAAAAGTTTGCCTCTTTAAGAATTCCTCATTTTCCCTATCAAGTCAAAGGGTCAGGCAGTGTTGTACCTTGTAAAACTTGCATATACATCAGTTCAATGTGCATCTTAGCATCTTGGTAAAATTCAGATTCCGACTCAGTAGCTCCCAGGAGCCATGATCCTGTTGGTCCAGGGATCATATTCTCAGCAACATGGGTATAAAACTAATAAAGTTTCACATTAGGGGGCCTTTGCCTCTGAGCTTTTCCAGAAAGCAATGTTCATTACTGGATGGATGCCATCCAGAGAGACATGGGACTAGATGTGGTCTTAGTTACCCGATCCTGAGCAAGTCACTTAAACACTCTAATCCTATATTCTTGTGTCTAAAAAGGCAGTAACTATATCATTGACCACGAGGATTGTTGTAATTAAATTAGATGTGAACTCCAGCTCTTGGTACAGAATAGGTACAAAATAACTTCCCTCCCTACCCTCTTCTCTGAAGCACTTTTTGGTTTTCTTTTGCTTTAGTGAGGCGATTACTTAGGACTTAGAATTAGCATAACTGAGGATAACCTCAGGTTGAAAACAAGTACAGTATTACATATGCCCAGAATTTCCTTGGAAAAGTTATCTCCATTTAATAGCTCCTGGTATAAGCAGAACTAAAATTCTAGCTTTTCTACCCATCGAATTTTGCCAGTAATCTGCCAAGACAAATTTTCTATTTGCTGTGCTTTTTGGTTCAGCTGCTGGTTACCTGGGGAGATGCTGCCATTAAACCAACCTGACCACTGTCCCCTTTCACCCCCATTCCAACTTCAACACTTATTTGCACCAGTGTATTGCTTAATTGTCACCTTCTACAGTGAATACTGCAATATTCCCAAGTTCCTATCCTCCCTCCCCAAGTCATTTTCAAGCTATTCTGTCTGCCAGATTTCACCTATCTCACTACGAGAAAAACTTCAATGTTTTTCCTATTACTGCTGCCGGATGTAACTTCTTACATTATTTATATTAGTTATTGATTTTCTATATGACCTTGGTTACTCATCTTCTCATTTCTTCTCAGATTTGTCAAGAATCAAATACGTGTAGGTTGCATTCATTACAACACTTAGGTGTCAGGTGGAGCTGGGGGCCTAAATGCTTTGGAATATGTCCTGGTTATTCCTTCTTGTGGTTTAGTTCACTGCCCTTGCTAATGAATGATTTTTTGTTCTCATCATTAAACTACAAAGGTAAGACAATTTGGTCACTGCTTTTTTTTTTATTAGCAAAGTGTCAAGGTCATGATTAACATGGAACTTACATCAATTTGACCTATTATCTGTCAGACTCACATCATTGACAAAGACTCTAAGCAGATGGTAGTAAACAAATGTGGTGAAAAACAGAGATACTAATTGATAATTTTTCAATTCTTGAAGTTGCCATTTGTATGAATAGATCACAGTACAAAAAATAGAGAGAAAGACTGTTTGTGTTATTCTTGAAGTCTATTAGGCTCAAGGTTACTAGCCAAGCATAATTCTTGTTTAACTCTCCTATTACCACCTAATCCTGTTTATGTCAGGAACACCTTTAATAGAATGTCACTTGAAATCACTGAAATACAGACAGGTACTGTAATTTACATTAGCTACAAAATAAATACCCTTCCACAGGGACCCCTGAGTTAGCAAGTACATCAGGGACAATGTATGTTGCCTCTGAGCTCTCCGTGGAAACTACAGCTATTAATTGATGGATACCATCTAAAAAGAAGGTGACTTCCTTTTTTCAGAGACATCAATAAGAGTGTTATTCTCCCCCTTTCTGAAGGAGGTTCTGGGTGCTGATCCAGGAAATAAAATGTGCCTGGTTTCTAACACTATGGTTTAATTTTAGGGTTTCTGTCAAAAGTGGCAGTATTTGACTTATCTACCCAACTCCAAGTGTTACGCTGCAGTACAGGGTGTTTTGATGTCCTGCAAGGCCTATGGCTGCCTTCAGAGACTAGGGTGTCCCCATGAGAAGAACTCCCCAAATGCTTGACTGCGCAGATGTAATTGAAGAAATCTACACTAGTATCTGTAACACTGCATTGGACCTAATATGTGTTTGTGGTTGGCCATTGGCAACTAGAGATAAGAAAGTACAACATTGTAAAAGTCCCTGATACAACTTCAAACAGAGAGTCTGAAGAACAAATCTCTAAGAATGAAACTCCTTGTAGAAAAACCATATGACTTTTTAGTTGCTCGATAATTCATTCACAAACCAAGAATATAAATGTTGACTCTACCATTTGACGACAAGAACGAACCTGATGATTGCTCATTAACCATAAATTGGGGCAGTGAAATATTCCTTGATTGTAGAAGTAACTGAGGTGTATGGAAACCATTGTTAGGATGTCTAACAGACTTTGCTGCATCGCCAAGAAATTTCCACAACACATTTACCATCTTATTAGTAACTTAACATTGAGAATGCTTTGCAAATGCAAAACTACTGCAGCATTCTCCTTTTTTGTCTTTAATGTGTACTGCAGAATTTGGAGTGTCATGATTGAGTTTTCCATGTTTAAGAGCTAAATTGGCCAGAAGTCAAAGAGCACAGGCTGGGGGGAAAGAAGGCAGAGTCACACTTGAAGGGCCCGCCTGACAAACAGACTGAGGACTCCTAGGCTGGTAATAGGCCCTGTACCTGTTTTTTCTACTCCTTTAGGCATCATACTGTGTTTGGGCTGCCTCTTTTATAAGATTCCCTTTGTCTATTACAGTGATTCTAAAAGTTTCATATGCACTGGATTTACCTGGAAGGCTTATAAGAACACAGATTGGATTTCTGCTTCAGAGGGTCGGGGGGTGGGGAACAGCACAAATTCGCATTTCTAACAAAATGATGTTGATGCTGCTCTTGCGAACCACTGGTCTATCATACATCTCTTTAGAACAATTTCCTTTTGAACATTCATCACTTTATTGTCAATATCGGCCCTGTTCAATATTCTTCCTCCTTGCCAAGTTAAAATTTACATTCCGAGAGAACGGTATCTCCAAGGTCATATATTACGAAGTGTCATTGTAAGAATTTGAGCTAATGTCTGTCTCTAACCCAGCAGACCACACAGTGGAAGCACACTGTTAGACATGTTCTTGGGAGTGCTAGAGGGCTGACTCCTGAAAGGTGTCTGATGGAGGTGACAGCACTCCTCTCAAAGGAGGTGACATCAGAAATTTAAAGGACAAGTAAAACTTTACTCACAAAAGTGCATAGAAAAGAATATTCCAATACCTTTACTCTGACCTCTGGGTTTTTTGCTGTTGTCACTTTTTTCTTCCCACTTTTACCTCTTGGGTGTGTCTCCCTGCCTCTGTGATGCTCTCAATCATCCTCCCTCCTACAGAAGAGTGGATGAAGGCAAGCACCCTGTTCAGTGCATAAATCTCATCATTCTGGACTCATCTTGGAGTAAGTTTTTATGATTTTTTTGCCCTTAAGTGCTACACAAATTGTTCTCCGTTAGAGCAAGAACAAATTTTTCATGTTCTCCCCACTATCACTTTCCTCCAGAACTAATGAAATGATCTTTTCGGTATGGCTCTTTCCCCAAATAACTTAAGAACAAAATTGTTACTCCAGATGATTTTGCTTCAAGGTCCCAGCAATTACACACAGAAAAATCAATCAAACAGAGATGATGATTGATGTTTGAGAAAGAAGGCAGGGTCCCCAGATAGACTGGTCCTAAGCAATCTGCTGGAGAATTCTGGTGGTTCACGCCACATGGAGGCTGTTATGTTCTGGGAAGAATTATCAAAAGTGAATGACCTCTGGCTTTTCTGGCAGTCTTTAAAAATGACTTAGATTCTTTTGTGTTTGTGACATTTTCAGACACTTCTGAGAGATTCTGATAACTTTTTGAAGTTAGTTTGTGGTTCTATAAAATAGTCGGCTTAGTCCAGTGTTTCTTATGTCAATGGGAAAATCACAGGTCCCACCGCACCTGCCTGTTTTTCACATTTGTGTAACTCCCTGATCCCTGTAGCTACTTCATTGTATGACCACTGAAAGTCCGTGCCACATCCATTCTACATTAAGAGGTTATCTCAGAATCCCTGGATTCAGAACACAAATCCTGGCTGCCTGTGCCATTTTTTTCAGAGAGGTTTCTGAGAAAGAGATATGTACAAGAAGAAAGTAGATAGAAGAACTTGTATAAGCAGTTAGCAATAGCTTGGGTTTTAGCACCTCCAAGCCCCAGTATGGAATCTTTGTGAGCTACGTTGGATGATGGCACTGTAGTCCCTCTTGCCTTTGATGCTGTAGTCAAATCTTTTCAATCTCTCAATGCTCAGCACCAAGGCCAACAGAGCAAGAAAATAAATCAGTGAGGAAAAACAAAGGATGGAACATTTCCTTAATTCTTGAAGAGAGAAGAGTTAGCCTGGCTACACAGCTTATATTACCAGCTCGATGAGAGGAGGAGAGCCCTCGATGAGAGGAGAGGCCCCAAATAAAAGGAGATTCAGTCCCCATCCCCCAATACACACACACACACACACACACA
>RJWJ010021882.1:0-27427 GCA_004363605.1 Indri indri | reverse complement strand
AGTACAGTCTTTAGAAACACCTTTGAATTTCTTTATTTTCTGTACCTCAGTCACCTCTTAACAAAGCCTGGCTTTCAAGATTTACAAGGGACTTAAATCTCAAATACAAAGCTATCCAGTGCCTTCTTTGTTCTCTGGGTGGGGAGACACAAGACACCTTACTTAAGAAAGAAAAAAAATTACATTGGTTTAATATATTTAAAATATCCCAATCGTTACTATACTTTTAATAATCCGCTTTTAAGAAATGCCATGCCTCTGATTCCAACATGTCCCGGTAACATCATATGACACAGGATATGTGAGCACTCATTGCTAACTAGTCATTTCTACTTTTTGTTGCCTACAGAAGATGTGGATTCAAGTTACAAAGGGACTGTGTGACCTTGGGGAAGTTTCCTAACCTCTCTGAGCCTTAGTTTCCTTATTTGTAAAATGTAGAAATTACTAGGCCAGTAAATGTTCTGTTTAAATTAAATGGGATGATATATAGAAACAATGTCATTGTAATGTTAATCTGTAAAATTTCCACATTAGGTAAGCTGACCTGATTTTTCCTAGGCTTTTCCAACAGGTGAGTCTAATGGGGGGGTCCTTATAACAATTTCAACTTTGCCCTTGTCCTGATACAGGGCCTCCAGCAAATCGTAAAGGTCTGTCCCCAACACGTCCATTTCCAACGAGCCTCCCCTTAGCTCATTCATAAAGATAATCAATAACATTCGTTGGCAGATTGCTGTGTGCATGATCTCGTTTAATATTCACAAAAACCCCATGGGGTTGCTGAAGAGGTAACTGAGCTAGAGAAAGATGAAGTAACTTGTCCAAAGTCACACGCCTCAAGTGCGTCAGAGGCAGGACTTGAACCCAGGCAGCGGAGACCCCAGACGCTGACCTCCTTAGCACTATTCACTACGACTCCCACCCCTCACTTGCCAGGTATCAACACTCCTCCGCTGCAAATTTATGTGCAGCAAATGATCTGAGGTTCTGGGACTACCTATGGGAGAGCCAGTCCTCAAGCCCAAGTCCTCTGACTCCTTGTCCAGTGCTCCCTCCATCGCCAGCATTGGGATATATTGTCCGAAGGGCCATTCGGTGGCCTGATTCATCAGGCAGCCGTCTGCCTTCTGCTGATTGCCATTTCCTATTGCTTTTGAGCCATGCAGGATTGCAAGGCCAAACTCTAGGTTATGGAACATTCCTTTGGGAGGTATCAATTTGCTTTACTGAAAGCAGCTGCAAATATTTGACCACGTTTTCTTTTGAGCCTTGGGATTCCTCTTAAATGTAGAAATTATTCAGAACGGAGCTTACTCTGTATGAAGGAAAAACAGATTTGTTCGGAAAGTAATTTAATGTCTGACCAAAACACAGACCCTCCACTGTTAGGTTTTCTTCTTGGCTATGAGATCTCCTTTCCTCCTAGCTGCGCTTTCTCACTTGGTGGACGTCAAAATGAGATAGAATTTGGTGCCACCTTCTGGCCCAGTCACTTCTTTGAATCTTTGGGAATTGTTTGGGAGGAATCCTAGAGAGGACAGCTTTTTCCATATTAATGAGGCCGGGGTGCTGGTGCATTTAGGCAATTAGGGGAGACCGTGTGCACACTTGGCCAGACTCTGGCTTCAGTGTGTTTAAATTATGCAGGTGTGCTTAATTAAGACGGGATTTTGCCAGAGGGGAAAAAAACCAAGTGAATTCCTGCAGTGGGCTTTCTGCCTCTGGGGGTGGCTGGTAGACTTTTTAGATTAAGTACGTTGGCCTCTAAAGGCTTCCTAAAAAAAAAAAAAAAAAAAGGAAAAAGTGTTTGTTGATCCTCTATCAGTATCAGTAGAAGAGAGGAAATGAGTTTGTTGTATCAAAGAAGGATGACTGGCGATAACTTTCACTTTTCACATTCTAATAGCTTCACGGTCACGCTCCTCATTAAAATGTGAAAGCCAAGAGCTAGTGGCTGGGGAGTTAATTACTGATCTGAGATAGTTTCAGAAAACATTGTCAGGAGCTTGCCTAGCTACAAATAATGACAATAATTGATAGCTGGGAGAAGGTGATTTCGTACAATGGAAATTCTGGCTGCAAACAATAACATCCATCTATTTCCAGAATTTGAAAGGATTCAGAAGAATTGGCATAGATTATTCTGTCTCAGGCAGATGTGCCTCAAGGAGTCCCAGTACTGCCAAGTGAAGACAGGGGCTGAGATGTGAGCCAAAAAACCCACTCGAATCTCCTTTAATCTCAGTCCCTGGACTTGCCCTAACTGGATAATTTAATCAATTCTTCAATTAATCCTTCAGGTATAAATATAATGTCAAATATAAGTAGAAACATAATTAGGAAATAAGAAAAAATTTTAAATGGTCAGTGGGATTTTTAAGGGGCTTGTCTTAAAAAGTTCAGAGAGGCTGAAAACAGGGCTGCTGTGTACAGGTGTGCAGGTTGTGTACTGTCCAAATCCAGGAAGCATGGTGCACACAACGAGAATTCCAGATGTGTATATTTGTTAGGAAATTTTTCTGGCAAATAGCTGTTAAATATCTTGGGAAAGGGACACCTTTATCTAATTTGCACACACATGCAAGAAGAGGGCATAGATTTTCAATAAAAACAAATGTTAGCACATTTTTTTTACATAAGAGGAAAACACTCCTATGTGTCTAATATACAAAATGTATCTGTGTTAAATGAATAAAATACCTGGCCCCAGGAGGGATTTGAGTTTGTAACCTCTGCAGTAAAAAGACCTGTGAAAATGTTTAAGGGGATCTTAATAGAAAAACCTGCGAAAAAGGAACAGAACACCTCGGTAGGAAAAAGAGTTTCAGCAGCACTTCCGAAGTCACAGGCTGCGTCGTAACTTACAATCCAGCCACTGGGGAGAGTCTGGAGAATGGGATCCTCCACTTCCAGGTGCCAGGATTCTGCTGTGTGTGCTCCTGGCACCCTATCATCAAAGCATGCGTCCCTTTGTTTGGCCGTTTCCTGCACGGGTGACCTGGGGGCAGATGTAAGGTTCCCTGCTTGGCAGCTAGTAGGCATTTATTCAAAACCATTGACTGTGCCACCGTGCTGATAACCGGCAGCGTGAATAAAGCAGGAAAGGGGCTCCCGATGGTGCCCGGACTGGAAGCACAGAGTCAGCAGGGAGAAGAGAACCGTGTTATTTGAAACTTCTAAGTGCTTGGCGATGCCAACCTCTGCTCTGTCCTGCCTTCTCCATCTCGGTTGTCTCCGTCTTCCCAGTTGGAGATCTAACTTCCATAGGCTTTGGAAATTTGGCATCAGGAGTCAAAGTATAGTAACAATGGCTATTATTTATCGCTTACCCCAGGAGTTAGGTAATGTCTTGAGCAGTTTCCCGGCATTATTCCATTCGATCCCCCATCTAACACGGACATTCTCATTTGACCTGTGGTGCAGGCGTGACACTGACATTTAGAAACTAAATAACCAAGTGTCAGTAACTGAGAGCTGAATTCAAATCCGAATGTGACGGGTCTGAGACCTATGGTTTCGCCCACAGTGAGGCACTCTGTGCCTAGTTGACAGATCCCCTGGCTGCATAGAGAAGCCTTGGAACTCTGTGAATAAACTTCAGCCATTTCTTTGTCTCTGGATTATAGTATTTTGGGTGCAGCTTGTCTAGTACATTCTAGTTTACTGGGGGCTTGGAATTTTGGTTGTCAAATATAATTATTTCTGTTAACATACTTGGCAATGATGTTCTTTTCCTACCTGAATTATGAGAAGACTCAGAAGTCTGGATTCAGCCCTGCGATGCCTCATGCTGTTACAGTTCATGTCCTAAGCAAGGTGAGTTAACAAAGGTCCCAGCTGCCAGGGTTGTTTCCTTATATGCCAAGTTTTTGTTGGGCAAACAGATGATATAGGGTATCTTCACAAATCTTATTCTGCGTAAAGGACTGTTCTTCATCTTGGGATTAGATCCATCCATCTGCACCTTTTGGTAATAAAATGCCCTATCTTATGTGAAAAGATGACACTAATAAATGATAAGTTTTATTTTTTAATTAGTAATATAAGAAATTTATGCCATTCACAACTATCCTTGTGCTATTTTTTGGGGGGTGAGATTTTGAAATGTTACCACTTCATGAAATACAAATTTTAAACCCCTATCCCATATAGCCTTGTCTGCTAAAGGTAAAGTAAACACGTGCCTCTATAAGATGCCGAAATCTAAGAATGTAACATGGAGCAAAATAAAACAGAAACAAGCTTTAGAAATAAATAGACATAAGAGTAGAAAAATATCTGTCAGTTTACTATTAATACTTCATAGGACCAAATACTCTAACTTTTCATCTTAGCTCTTTTGGTGCGAGTATCGTGTGAGGTCTATTTATTAAGGTCAGTTATTTATCCACTTTCGTGTTATAAGACATTTAGGTTGATTCCAGTTTTTTGCTACAATAAGCAATGTTACATTGAACAGCCTTGTATAATCATCTTGTTTTTTCTATTCTTTTTATTTTAATACATTTCTAATCCATAAATGTAGAGTGAATAGTATAAGGAACACTTATATTCACACTTCTCCTGTGTTTAATAATTGGTACTATTTTGCTCTACTTGTTTAACCTATTTTTTGCTAAATTCAAGGTGAATTAGATGTCATAGCATTTTGTCCCCTAAATATCTCATGTTACATCGCTAGAAAATGAAGATGTTTTCCTCCATGACCACAATTCCATATCACACCTAATAACCTTAACAATAGCTCCTGAATATCATCTAATATCATCTAATACCCTGCTCACATTCAGTTTTTCTTAATAGTCCTCCAAACGTTTTTCAAATCAGAATCCAATAAAGGACTCCACATTGCATGTTACCTTTGGTTGTTAGGTCTTGTTCTCTAAAATCTCTTTTAATCTAGGATATTAATATCATCCACCCACTTTATTTTTTCCAGTGATGTTGTCTTGAAGATATCAAACCAGTGTCCTGTAGGATGTCCTATCTATTTGGATTCCTTATCATGGTGCTTTATTTGCTCCGCTATTGCCTAAATTTCCTGGAAACTGGATGTTATGTCTAAAGGCCTAAATAGATTCAGGATAACATTTTGGCAAGAATATTTGGTAGGTGTACTAGGCGTGTACTTCACATTTCAGTACAACAGAAAACACATGGTGTCTGTTTGTCCCACTGTTAGAGATGCTAACACTGATTACTGGCTTAAGATCAGAGCAGTCGTATTTCTGCATTGTAAAGCTGCCTATTTTCTCTAGCAAACAGAAAGTGACCTGTGGAAGGATCTGTTGACACCATGCAAGTGTCAAGTTCCCCGTCACTTCTCCAATTGCTGATCCTTGTCTCAACCAACTCTGGGGTTCGCAAAATGTTGATTTGCAAATTCTACCATATACTCTGCATTGATTAGCTGACATTCTTCTGTAAAGTAGAGCCTTCTTTCAACTACTGAGCTTGTAAGTTACCCTAAAATATAGCTCACTAGAAATGTAGGAAAAATGCTTAGTTCTTTCCCATTATTTACCAATCTTTAGATAAGGAGTGAAATCATAGTTGCTTCCAAAGATGGCAGATGAGTTTAAGTTTTGTTTTGTTGGCCCCCTTCTTATGCATCAATATGGACTCATAGATTTTTAAATATTTGCTGTGTTTCAATCAATTACAGCAATTATTAGTTTTGACGCTTTGCTTGTTTCAGATTTGGCCACTGGGTCCCCCTTCAAGTTGGCTCATATATCTTCTGGACATGAACCCATTACTCGTTAAATGTTTCTTTGCTTTCTGGAACAATAGTATGACCTAGATTGAACTGGTCTCGTGCACACATGATAATGATTATCTAGCATTAATTCTTAAAATCAGAATTGTTGAGTTATGTGCACTTAATATTTTAAGAGATAATGTCAAAATCTCCAAAATGCAGAACCAATTTACCCTCCTACCTGCACCGTGGGAGTGCCACGAGTACCAGATGTCCCTTCATTTTAGTTAGAGCTTGAGATGAGTAGACTTTAGTAATGTTTCCAATCAAGTGGGTGAAAATGGTATTTAATTGCTGTTTCAATTTCCGTTTCTCTAATTACTAGTGATGTTGAGCACATTTTTGTGTATGTTTATTTGCCAGTTGAAACTTTGATTCTTTCGTTTGTGTCCTTATATCTTTTACCTACTTTTAAATGGGTGGCTTCCATCAGTTTTTCAAAAACGTACCTGCTAAGTCATTTAAAATAAATTCCAACAGAGTTCTTGTTAGCAGCTGGTACCAAGATAGCTTGTTCTCCATTGCTTCCACTGGGTGTCACTGTTCACCTGCTTAGAGACTAGAGAATCGTCCCGGGTAGAACGGAAGTCAGTCTGTGGTTGAAACTCTGGATGACCGGCTGGCCCTCCTCCTGCTTGACCTCACGCCATCAGCATAGGAGAGTTCCAGGTGATCCAAGTTCTCAGTAGCCCTTGGCATTTTGTATCCTTTTCATCCCAGTCATTCTGGTGGGAGTAAATTGTGAGGCCTGTTCATTAAGGTCAGTTTTTTAGACTGGGTGTGTTGAGGTTTCAATTCCCTGCACTCCTGAGAAAGCAAAGAGATGCGGCATTTGGAAAAGAAAGCAGAGGTGAAAAAAGGAATTACTAGGGCCTGACACATTACTTAGTCCATGCACTACTATTTAGGAAAAAGTGTGAGTGAAATTTTACTCTGTTGGAAGACTTTTTTTTAAAGACTTCCTCCCCGTCCACATTAGTGAAAAAATAGAAAAGCAACTCAGTGCACTTCACTTCCTTCTTAATTTTCAAAATGATAATTGCTTGTTTCATTCTGATTTTTTAAAAGTCATGTCTACTAAAAATGTCAAAGAATAAAATACGACAGAAATTCTGAGAAAATGCATCCTGAAGCATCGCGAATGGTGACCCAATTGCTGACTGACTCTCTTTTCCTCTGCTCTGTTCTCAAATGGGGTTCAGCTGAACAGTTTGACTTTTTTAGGGGAGAAAGGGAATAAATGTGGAGGGATGGGCAAGGTCGCTGCGGAAAAGGCAGGTGCTCCGTATCCAGCCACCCCATTCTGGGAAGCAGGGAGGCAGGGGGAGGGGCCCAGTGTCACCTGGTTCTCCTTGCTCTGTTTTCCTGGGCGGTCACAGGGAGCTTCCTAATTCCTGGGGGAACGAGTCCTCTCCGGAGCGCAGAGCAGGCTCCTGCCACCAGGTGGCGCCGTAGGCAGCGGAAACTGGCCGGCTGGGCGCCTGCACCTGGCTGCGGGACTCCAGATTTTGGGATCCCACTTAGTGCATCAAGGCGGGGTTTTAATATATCAATCAGAAAGTGTCATCTGCAGCCACAACCAGCTTTACCTATGCAAAACCCCGAGGAGGGCTTTATCCCGGAGTCTGAGCGGAGGGGACGGGTTTTCCCAGTGGAGGGATGTGAACAGAATGAAATTTGTGTTCAGCGCATCCCCATGCCGAGCTGCGCTTCCTGAGCTTGATGCCGTCCTGAGACCGAACCACGTGTGCCCCGAGGTTTGCAAGGTTTATGTAAACAGCTCCTTTCACAGACTCCCTTCCCAGGTTCTCTGTGATGAATTCTCTCCATCTCCTACCACCCCATGCTCCCTTGGACCCCTGAAGTGTCCGAGGCATTGTCTCCTAAGGAGAAGGAGCAGGAACTGGGTTAAGTGCTTCTGGATAAGAATCTCATGAGAATATAATCTGATAAGAGTATGTGTGGTCAACTCACCACAACGCATGCCTAGACGAAGGGGCGTGCAGTTCTGGGGTCCACTGACCCTAAGAGGCCCACACGTGCACTCTAGGCAGAGTGGCCTGGAGCGTCAGGGGTTCACACAGGTCTCACTTTGGTGTTACTATTATCATTTGCACTGGTCTCTCTCCCATTGGGTGGTGAGGTGGCTAAGAGCAGGCACAGCCTTTTCTTGTTTTCTTCTTGTTAGCGCAGCGCTCTCTTTAAACCACTCTCAAACAGTTGGTGACTAACTGAATAGGACGAGGAGAAAGGGGAGTGGAGACCCCCAAATGAGTCAAAAGCCATGAGCTCCCGATACTGCCTTCTACTGGGGCCATCCAAGAAGGATCCACGCAGGCTGTGGCTGTTGCATGGGGCTTGTCACTGCGAGTGAGTGATGCTGGAGAGACGGGAGGAGGGGCCGTCCTTTGGGGGTAGAGGATGATGCTGGGGGGTGTGCATCGGCATGTGGTGAGCAGAGCAGTTCGACTGACATGAAAGTTGGAAAGGTCAGATGGGGACAGGTGGACATGACCCTGAATGCCAAGGTAGTGGCTGTGGACTTTGTCCACTGCTGTTTTACAAATAGAGAAGGGGCAGGATCAAAGCAATTTTTCAGCAAGGGAAATTTCTTCCTGAGATACATCCCAGCAGTACAAGAGGCAGGAGAACATGCAGGGGGTGGGAGCGTGGCCTCTGCATTCAGACTGTTTATAGTCCCGCTCACTGTGTGGCATGGGGCGGCTCAGTTTTCTCATCTGCAGAATGGGGGCAGTTTTAGTACCCACCTCAGGGTTACCGTTCCAATTAAGCCAATAGATTAGAAAATGGTAAACATTATACAGTGCTTTGAACAACACCTGACACGTGCTACTTTCCCGGTAAATATTAGCTGCCGTTTTTATTATATCAAATGGACAAAGAGAAGAGAGAGCTTCTTTCTCTCTCTCTCTTCCTTTCTCTACAGTTCTCTATGCCTTGGTGAAACATTTGATTTTTTTCTTTCATTCTTTTTCTGATATTTCTTAGGAGCACTTTGTTGTCCACATTCTCAGGCCATGAACTTTGTTTTGTAGGCCTTGGCCAAGAGCAGCCAATGAGTAGAAGTTGCTGACATATTTCAGTTCTGTTGCATGACATCCTTGGATATTAACTCTTATCTTGCCAAACCTGTTTTTTCTTCAAATGTAGGATACTGATGATACCCCATGTCTTAGGGTTGTTTTGGGGGTTAAATAAGAGCACATATGTAAAGGGCCTGGTGAAGTGTCTGCAGCCAAGTGCAAATGACACATTGTTAGCTGTTGTCTTTTTGTCCCTTGTCAGAATGGCTAAGGCCATCTCTTGCACCTAGGAGATCGTCTTCCCTGTCACTTCCATCTTCTCCATTGAATTACCACCTGTCCTTTAACTAGATAGCATCTTCTGTGTGAAGTTTGGTTCCTTCTCTTTCTAAGCAATTTCTTCCTCCTTTAGTACTTATTTTCTCTGCCACTATATTAGTTTTCTTGGATTCCATAAGAAAATTCCACAGACTGGGTAGCTTAAACAACAAAAATTTATTTCTCATAATTCTGGTGGCTGGAAAGTCTAAGATCAAGGTGCCAGCAGGTTTGGTTTCCGCTGAGGTCTCTCTCCTTGGCTTGCAGATGGCTTCCTTTTTCGCTGTGTCCTCGCATGGCCTTTCTGTGGGCACATCAGACATCTCTGGTGTCTCTTCCTCTTCTTGAAAAAACACCAGTCCTGTTGGATTAGCGACTCCTTCCCCATGACCTCATTTATCTTTAATTACCTCTTTAAAGGCCCCATCTCCAAATATAGTCATATTGGGGGTTAGAACATCACCATAAACATCTGTGGGGGTACCCAGTCCGTAACAGCCGCTCATGGGATGCTCATCATATCCTAGCCTGCTTTGGAATAATTGTGTGTTCATCATCAAATATAACTAAAATGGTTTTGCTAGATTAGTTAATTATTTTGCAGCTATAGCTCCCTCCCTCCCACCTCCATGGGCGTAGTATATTTCCCTTTGGTTTTGGCTATGTGACTTGCTTTGGCTAATGGGAAATCAGCAGATGTGAGCAGAGTCTTAGAATGTGCTTCGTTCTGTGGTTAGAGTCTCCACTGTCAGCTATTGCCTTTCTCCACGAGCAGAACTTGTCTTAGTAGCTTCTTGTCCAAGGAGGATCAGAAATGTATGAAGTGGTCCTGGACCCAGCCCACATCCTGAAACCAAGCCCCACTGAATTCCAGTGAACCTGCAGATGTGTGTGTAAGGTACTAATTCTTACTGTCAAATGTCCGTAAGTTCTGGAGTGGTTTGTTATGCAGCATTGTTAGGATAACAGCTAGGATAAGAGACCAACACAATCCTAAGTATTTATTGAATTCTTACCATGTTCCAGAGCCAATGCTGAACAGTTTAAGTTTATATGCATTATCTCATTTAGTTGTTACAAGACCCCCTATGATGTAGATGAGTTTGTTTCCTTCATTTAATAGATGAGGGAATTGAGACGCAAAGAGATGAAGTACCGTGGCCAGGGCCACGCAGCCAGGCGGGAGCAGAGCCAGGACCTGAACCCAAGCCAGTCTGATGCCCCTGTACTGTGAGCTTCAGGGGGACACAGCAGCCATTGCTTTCAAAGCTGGGACTGGAATTTCCTGGTTTCTGGCTTCCCCTTTAACGATCTTTTCTACAACACAGAAAGCTACTATGTGTAGCATCTTCCCAAACTACGTTGGAGCAGGAGAATGTGGACCTAGTAGCTCCTTTTTAATTGTCTGGACCAAGCTCCATAGAATTGTTTTCATTCTGAGATGCTGCAGTGGCAAGATGCATCCTGCTAGTATTGTATATGTTGCAAACAGCTTATTTGCTCATAGGAAGAATTTCCCGAATCTCTCACCAGCCGCAGCTTTCAATAGTTCTCCCACACTGGCCTTCCGTTCCTTGCCTTCCCAGCAGACAGTACGGCACTTCTTTACCTTTGCCTCCTCCACCCACCTCTTCTTTCTTGGTCTTTTTCTACCTGTTTGCTGATTCTTGGTTTGGGGGCATACGGTTGAATCAATTAATAGAGGATTTGCAGAATCACAAGTGCAGTTATTAAAGGACGGTGTAATTAACTTCTTCAGACTAATTGAAAATTTTCATTTAGAAGGAGCAGTCAAGTGCCTCCTTGTTTAAACGGCTTTCTCACATAAAACAGTCCTCATGAAAAGGTTCTTTAATGTGTATCCATAAACCAGACACCTCTGAGGCTGCTGCAAAACTTTGGGAAAAGAATTCAGTCATTTGTCTCTCTCTCTCCTACACCATCCTTAGAGTCATACATACAGCTTCCACTATATTGCGCTACTTCTCAAGTCACAGAACAAGGTCAGGAGAAATGGGTCAGACGAAAGAGGGTCTGACATGATGTGCCTTTTGATTGGGAAAGTGAAGAAAGGAGAGAAATAGTGTGGTTCTTGTCTGTCTGGCATCTAACGCTGCCTCTTCTGGTGCTAGCAGGAGATTTCCATTTGGGAAGAGTGGAGGAAATCCCCTCCATTTCCACTTGGGGGGTGGGGTACGCCTTTGGTTGTCTTTGCCGGGCCCTTTTGGGTGGGTTTTTCTCCCTCAGGCTCCAGAGCTGCTCACATGACCCAGCTCTGTCCATCAAATGACTATACTTCCTTGTTGCAGGACGTGATTGGTTCGGGTGTTAGCAAGTGTGTCCCCAAATGGACCAACGAAGTGCTATGGGAGATCTCTGCTGCAACTGCGAGCAGAGAAACTGAGCTGCAAGTACATCTGCCTAGACCCAGTGGTAGCCACGTAGCTACTGGGGAGGGAAAGCACACCTGAGAATGAAGCCAGCACCTAGGAAGGTAGGACCATAGGGTCGATGCCACAGGAATTATTTGAGGGCTTGGATCCTTCTCTGAATTAGCTTCTACCCCTGAACTTTCCAATCGGATGCGTCAAATTATTTATGGCAATTTTTTCCCTCTTAACCCAGATTGGGCTGGTAAAATAGATTGTTTAATAGGGCAATTATATAAGACAGTGTTGACTTGGGGTGACAACCAAAGACAGGCTGTGCTAATCATCGCAGGTGGAGACACGCGTGCATCACACCTCTCAAGCGGGGTTTAGAAACCCAGTGGGCTTTTTTTTTTTTTTTTCTTTAAGACAATGTCTCACTCTGTTGCCCAGGCTAGAGTGCCATGGCATCAGCCTAGCTCACAGCAACCTCAAACTCTTGGGCTCAAGTGATCCTCCTGCCTCAGCCTCCCGAGTAGCTGGGACTACAGCCATGCATCACCATGCCTGGCTAATTTTTATCTGTATATTTTTAGTTGTCCAGATAATTTCTTTCTATTTTTAGTAGAGATGGGGTCTCACTCTTGCTCAGGCTGGTCTCGAACTCCTGAGCTCAAATGATCCACCTGCCTCAGCCTCCCAGAGTGCTAGGATTACAGGTGTGAGCCACTGCGCCTGGCCCGTAGGGGGTTTGAGTGTCACTTTTTCTGAAGGACACTTGAGGGCAGTAGCCAAGGACACACTGTCAGGGACTGTCACTCCTGCAGGCATACTTCGAAGTCCAACAGAATGGCCATGATCTCGGGCTTGGCAGCCAGCAGGTTTCAGTTTGAAGTCTTGTTCTGTCACCTCCAGGAAGTGTGACTTGGGGGCAAGTGAATGTCCTTTTCTGAGCCTCAGTGTCTTCACATGTAATGTGGGAACGATCACAGTTTCCATTTCAGGACGGTGTGCCGAGGGCTCATGGGCTCATGTGCTCAGCTCTTTGCTTGGCTTTAGTTAGGTGCTAAAAATGTCGGCTATTATTGCCGTAGGCAGGTTCCTACTAATCACTGTATTTAATGGAGAATTAGGGCAGTCAGAAGTGACTTGACCACAGGAGCCCATCAGTGAGGAGTTTTCAGTAAGGAGAAAGTCAGTTGTATCAATACGCTTCCATTAACCACTTGGTTATTCAAACTCTTAATAGGGAAATCAGTTCGGATTTCATGGTGATAATAACATCAACAGGTGCTCACTCCGTGACAGCACTGTGCGCAGAGCTTCAGCAAGCTTCATCGGAGCCATCCCTTTGGGTGCAGGTGGATTTAGGTGCCACCAGAGGGCACAGGCTGCAATGAGATTTCAGTGGGTGGCCACAGGGGTTCTTAGGCCAGGAACACTCAGGTGATGGAGAAACCGTCTGACGGTTATGAGCAGCAGGGTAGCAGTCTGCAGCCCAATTACTGCAGGCAAAGTTGAACTTCAGCTGAATGATAAAGATCTTTGCTTGATCCTTACAAGAACTCCAAGCGATAGGTATTATTTATTTATTTTTTAAATGTTACACTAAGAGGAAAAACGCTCAAGAGAGGTTGTGTCACTTTCCCAGGGTGGCACCTAACACATGAGAGGTGAGACTGGGATTAAAACTGAGGT
Source organism: Indri indri (assembly GCA_004363605.1). Classification (NCBI taxonomy): domain Eukaryota; kingdom Metazoa; phylum Chordata; class Mammalia; order Primates; family Indriidae; genus Indri; species Indri indri. The sequence goes on along the minus strand of RJWJ010021882.1, from coordinate 14,234 downwards.
CTTCCACTGCCTTAACCACTGAGCTACACAGCTCCGTGCTTGATCCGGCCTGAGTAGCCAGAGGAGGAGATGCCGGGCCCCCCCCGATGTGCTGTATCAGCCTCTCTTTCAGAAGAGCCCCGATTTCCCTCTGGCAGGATAAGTATAAGCCGTTCCTGTAAGGAGGCAAGAGAATGTTCTAGGTGGTGTTTTGGTTTCTATCTTATAGTGGCCAACAATGTGTAGTTGATCAATATTTTGTTGGATGAATAACTGATTAACTCAAAAGACAGCTTCAGATCTGACAAGCGTTACGGCCCTGTGCACAGATCCAGGGGATAATTTTGTGTAATTTAAGTTCACGGGAGGCAGAACCGATTGCCTGCATTCAAACCCTGGCCTCTGCATTCTACCCAATATGACTTTGTCCCGGTTACCCTGCCTCCCTCGGCCTCAGTTTCTCGGCTGTCAAGAGGTGATCGTAAAGACACTTGTGTCTGTACAGGGGGCCGTGGGCGGGGATGAAGCTGTGCAGCGTGCCTGGCACAGGCAAACACTCAGCGAATGTTAATCCTCACCACGATCGCAGCCCCCTGTCTTTGATCTCCCTGTGGATGGGTGGGAAGGACCCAGCTTCCCTCCACACTGTGGCGCCCCCCATGGAAGCTTCCTTAGTCCCGTTGTTCTCTTCCTGTTCTCTTAGACATGCAGGGAAATAGCAATTTAATTTTGAAATTGGCATTTATCTTTGCCTCTCTACCTAGGCCCTGTGTGGTGTTTACCTGCAAAAGCTCTTTGGTTAATAACATGCTCTTGGATTGCTGTTGAGCGTTGATGGGGAGGCAGCCGGGAAAACAGCACTAAGTACAGTAAACACAGCCATAACCTTTTCTTCTCTCTGCCTCTTGTGCTGCCTGAGAGGAGCATACAGCTCCCCTCTCCGGTAGCTAACTGGTAAATGGAAGGAGCAGGGAATAAATATCAGGGAGCCCGAGAAAGAGAGGCGGAGAGCCCGGCAGTGTGCGTGAGCCTTAACGCTGTGACCACCTCACCCTTCTGCAGCCGCAGGCGCAGGATGACCCCCCAGCACACCCTGACCCAGAGAGGGGAGGCTCTAAACCCCCACAGCGGCTGAGGTTGCTTTCCATCTGGGGAGGCTGGCATGTCATGGGGGGTGGGAAAATGTATAAAATTAACAGGTGCTGGCTTCTAGGGCATGTGTCCCACTGTTGGGGCTGATGGAATTGAGAGTGGACCGACGTCTTCAGAAAGGCGCGCGGGATGGTAAAACGAGCACTGGACAAGGGGTCAGGACAAGTGGGCCCTTTTGTCCTGCACTGGCCACAGACCCTCTGTGTGATCCGAAGGAGGTCCGATGTCCTTTCTGGACTTTCTTCTTCTATAAATGAGCAGCTGTGGTTAGTTCTCAAAAGCAACAGCTGACATTTATTAAGCTCTGTCTGTCCCAGGCATGATTGGAAACCCTTTATATGTATTAACTTATTTGATTCTCAGGACAAAGCACTTCCCACTGTGCAGACAAGGCTGTCCGGCTCCAGACACTGCAACCCCCATCACGCAGCCATGTTGCCTTCTCAAGGGGTCTCCATGTCTGCACAACGGCTATGTACACTATCTCTGTTCCAGGGCTGCTGTGAGGATTAAATACAGAATTACACGTAAAGCACCCCCAATTCTCTTGGGAACCAATCTCAGTAACTGGTGTTGGGTGGGTTTACTCACCCTTACTCCACAGGTGGACACAGGACTCAGGCCTGACCGATTGTAGTTCCACATTCCCTGGCTACAGAGACTGGTTCGGGGTGGTCAAGTCACCCAGTTATAAAGTCAAGCCAGTTGCCAGATCATGACATCGCTGCAGTATCAGGAAAGGGCTCTCTGGCCCAGGGGCTGTCAGTTTGGCAGGATGTGAGCCTGCGCCCCTGAGCCTCCACCTGCTTGAGAAAAAGAGTAGAAAGAGGGAGCGAGAGCGGGAGGGAAAAAGGGATGGAGACGGAGAGAGAGATTATTCCCGATGACATCGTTAGCACCCCTGGGTTCTGCCATGACTAATCAACTATTTGAGCAATAACCCACCTTTTATGCTTAAGATAGTTTGAACAAGGTTTTTTTTGGCCACTTGAAACTGAAAAAGTTGTGACTTACATGCACCACATCACTGATCCTGACACAAAAAAGAGAGGTCGTGGATTGGAGATCTGACCTTTGCCACACGTGTGACTATTGCTCTGGTCTCAGTGTGATTTCCATTTGGGGCCAAATAGTTGTTTGCTGTGGGGAGCCGTCCTGGGCACTGCAGGATGTTTAGCAGCATTCCTGGCCTCTTCCCTCTAGATGCCAGGAGTACCCCCACCCCCTGTAGTTGTGAAAAGTAAAAATGTCCTCAGACACTGCCAATGTCTCCTGGGACAAAACTGCCCCCAGGTTGAGAAGCACAGGTCTAGAAAGATCGAGACTGGGTTTCTCTTACAACTTGTTTCTTGGATCTCATTTTTTTTTAAGTAGAAGTAAGGAACATGCTTGGGAGTGAGGTTGAGGTCTTTCAGAGCTTTTGTGCCTGGCACATGTGATCCACGGCAACAGGCTTCGAGAGTTAGGAGCCTTCACCATCCATCCATCGCAGCCCTGGCACAAGTGCTCTGTGTTTGGGAGCGTTTGTGATGAGCCAGGGAATCGGTCACCGAAAGGTGGAGTCATTTAGCTCTGAGGCTGTCAAGTGCTTCCCGGTAAGAGCTCTTGATCTCTGGTTAGAGTGCATGTCACCAGAGGTGGCCGTGAGCCCAGCCACCTGGCATGGCCACTAATGGCTTCAGCAGAGAGTGTCAGGGCTGCAGACAGAGCACAGATGAGAATGGCATCCTGCAAGATCCCCAGATTCACTGCCTTTCATAGAAATTTTATATCTAAATAACCCTGTAGCTAATCTCAAAGTAAATTACCTCTGCTCTTTGCCTAGCTGCTCCTACTCAGCTAAAATGTCACCTCCTCTGGGAAGCCTTTCCTGATATTCCATCCCTGGTGGAGGCCAAGATCTAGTGCGTACTGGACACTGTCGGAACTCCGCCACATCGCCCAGGGTCCCCCTAACTGCTCTGTGTGCCTCCTCCTGGGTTTTGGGCTTCTGCTCCCCACTGCCGGCACCTGCATGTCTGCATTGGAGGATTCCCTGGGGCTGCTGGAGCCACTTTGCCCACAACCAGAGAGAGTTAGAAGTGCCTGCGTTTGTGTCTCCCCGGTGGTTCTTTGCCAAGGACTCTGGGTGATGGAATATGAAGGTCTGGCTTGCCAGCCTTGGGTTGGATAACTCTGAGGCTTATTTTGCATAGCTGAGTCCCCTGTGGGATTCTGGGTTCCCGAGAGCTGCTCTCTGTCTGACCTTGGGGGAGGCCAGCCTTTCCATGGCCTCCTCCCCTTCCCACTCCTGTTTCTGGCTTCACCTCCTTCTTGGTCTCCTCGAGGGTCACTTTCTCCATACATCACTTTCACGTGGAGATACTCCACCTACAACCCCCCTTTATTGCTCTCCCAACACTTCTCACTCCTCCTTTGCACCCCTTATCAGAACCTTGATTTAGACAGTTATTTATTGCTAGTCTCCTCCAATTAAACATACCGTCCATGAAGCCAAAGATAATTGTCTTATTTGTTATCAGATCTCCAGGGCCTGGTCTAGGACATGTTCCTTATTATTGTTATTTTATTAGTAGTTATTTATATCCTAGTCCTAGCTCTCTTATTAATAGACAGTAAGCTATTTGAAGGTAGGATCTGTGCCTGATTAACTTTATGTTCTCCACTTCATCTGCCACTGGCCTTTGCTGATTGAGATCAATTGATGTTATTGAATGAACACATGATATTGATTGCTAATATTTATTGAGCACTTTTGTGTCTGATGTAGGGGAAAAACTTATCTTTTTCTTCTTCTGATCTTAGGTTCATTGGCTGGGGCCTCTGTAACAAAAGACAGATTAACAAGAGCAAAAATACACACTATTCAAGTTTTACATGACATGGGAGCATTCATTAGGACGTGAAGACCTGAAGAAGCATTTAGGCTTGAGCGTTCGTTATAGTGGGTTTGACAAGGAGCGGATGGTCGTGGAGAAAGAGGACGGGGCAAAGGGGGCACGAGGTAAAAGTAATAAACTGGGCGAACTGAGCAAGGCTGCTGGTTCAGATGCCTTCCCAAGTCCCTGCGTCTTCAGAGGTGAGGATGCTCCCCTCGTCCAGGAACAGGGAGGGCGCCTCCCGCATGAGGGTCATCTGACCTGCCTTAGGGGTAGGTTGGGAGATCCCTCCTCGATTCTATGGCCTGCTTCAGGGGAAGATCAAAAAATCTTTCCTGCACATACTGTTCCTCAAATTCCTTTAGCTTAAAATGTTCGATATGCCAAGGTGCCATATTTTGGGGTGGTGTGTTCTGGATCCCACCAGTGGCATTGTGTTTAGCTCCTTATCTGCAACATCTCATCGGGAACTTGCAGCAACCCCGTGAGATAGGAACATTTATCTTCCTCATTTTACAGATCGGAGCTGAGGTGCAGAGGGCTTAGGTCGCTGGCCCAAAGACACACTGCTACCACACAACAGAGACTTGGATTTGGATTCTGTCAATGGCAAACCCCGTAGTCTTGCTCACTTCCTTAGTTGGAAGGAATTCCGGGTGGTACGTTACTGTGAGTCATTCGCTCTCTTAAACTGCTTGCTGTACCTCAGCCATTAAAGTAGGTGGGCTCAGGGCGAATACGGCAGGAGCAAATAACATCACAGTCTGCAATTATGGTGACTTTGCTGCCTACTCTGATCTCTATCTTCACCCCCAGGACAGTCACTGTCAAAGGAGATCTGTTTTTTTTGACAGCACTTGTATTCTTAGAACAATGCCTTTAGAGTATTGATTGATTCATGGCATTAACTCAGTAGGTAAGAGTGTAAACCTGATGACAGCAAGATTGTAGCAACTATGGATTTGATCAGTCCTTAGTCATAAGCAGGACTGGGAGACGCTAGTAAGGCAATTGGCATGAATCATCCTCATTACTGAACAAATGACTCAGTGTGGCTGATCATTGATTAAGAGCATATTAGTCAGGATTCTTTTGGTTCCAAGTGATAGAAACTAATTTAACTTGGCCCCAACAATATAGGGAATTTATTGACTCAAATAAATGAGAAGACCAGGGAATGGTACTGACTTCAGGTATAGCTGGATCCAGGAGTTCCAACTGGCATTAGGGCTCCATTTCTCTCCATCTTTTGGATCCGCTTTTCTCTGTATTGTCTTCACCCTCAATTGCCTTTACCCTCCTGCTTCCACGTGGCGACAGAGAAGGTCATTGGCAGCTCCAGGATGCACGTCTTTAGTGCCCATAGTCTCAGCAGGAATAAGGGCCTCCCTTTTCCTTTCCTGGAATAAGGACTCCAACTGGATCTTCCTGGGTCATGTGCCCTATCCTGGGCCGATCACTGTGTTCGAGGTCAGAGAACTCTTACTGGCCAGCCTGAGTCACATGTCCACCTTGTGGGAAGGAAGTGGACCTGTGACTGGGCTGTGCCCACCAGGTGATGGAGGGACAGTTTGGGAAAGCAAAGGAAGGATATTGCCACAGTGAAAAGGGGGAAAAGGATTCTGGGCAGACAAAATCAATTATCAGCTGAAAATGGCTCCACCATCTCCTTTGAGAGTCTTTTTAAAAAAATTTTTTTTTTCTTCAATAGAGTCTTTGTTAAGGACATTAAATTCACCAATTTACAACCGACAGGATCTGCCTTCTTAGCTTTAATAAGTGTTGGCGTGATGAAAAGAATTTTAAGATTTTCTGATACTACATCCATCCTGCAATGATGACTAATGGCTGGCGATGTTCTTTAGGGATTGGGGTGTTGAATGATTTAATCTCTGTTCTCTCCATTTAATTTTTAATTTTAATTTTTGACAAGGTCATCCAGTTCTGTATGTCAAAAATGCAAAAAAAAAAAAATGATAAAAGGATAAGTAGTAGAAAATGTTTTTCCTGTCCTAATTCCCATACCTTCCAAAAACAAAACTTGAAATCATTATTAATAGTTTCTTGTTTATCCTTCATGTGATATTCTTATTCATCTAAATAAAAAATGTGATTTTTCCTTTTTTAAATAAAAAGTCATCCATAGACATATTTTTCTACTTTCTATATGTATCTTATAGTTCCTTTCATATTTGAATATAAAGTGCTTATTTCTTCTTTTTTAGGCTTTCTGATAGTTCATTATATGGCTATACCATGATTTATTTAACCAGGCACCAACTGATGGACACACAGACTGCTTATAACTTGGTATTATCAGAAACAACACTGCAGTGAATAACTTTGGGCATTCATTTCTTTGCGCATGTGTGAGTGTATGTGTAATCATATACATATGTAAATAAATTGCTAGGAGTGGAGTTCACAACTCGGTTTACTCTGAGCCAAAGGGTAAAAATACATTTGTAATTTTGATAGCAATTGCCAAACGTATACAGAAAAGTACCAATTTACATCTCATGAGCGAGGAGTGGTACCCATCCCCGCCTCCCCCCGCAAGAAGCCTCACCAGCACAGGGAGTTATCAACATTTTTGACTCCAGCTGCTGTGTTCAGTGAGAAGTGGTACCTCATGTGTTGTCTGCCTTTCCCTCCCAGCTCAAGGCTCACTTTTGTAGTGAAGACATACTTTAAAATCATTAAATGTGCCTGTCTTTGTGATTTGCAAGAGGGAGCAAAGAGCATGTTAATGAAACTTGGGAGGGAACTGAATTTAGAGCTACTGCAAACAGAAATAATGAAAGCAAACATAAAGATGTTAGAAGTGTGGTCAGGAAATTAAAAAAATTGAGCTACAGCTTGGGGAATAGGTGATTCATGAAGAATATTGTTAAGATGGAATAAAAGTGTAAGATAGATGGGGAGAAGGTGGCATTGTCAGACTTCTTCAAACCAGTTCACGTTCTCCGAAGAAAGTGGGTTACATCACTAGGCCCTGAACGTGTTTTTGGAGACGATCAATAAACACTGCGGAGAATCATCACAAACTCTGAAGCAGGTTCTCCATCTGGGAAATGGGGATTTCTTATCAGTGGGGCTTTGCTATTGGACAGTTGTAAGGGTTAAATGATAATTATGAGTGAAGACCTAGAGTATGACCAGAGCACAATGTTATACAATTGTGAGGCACAGAGGCAATGTGCTGGGAAGAAAATGATGCCCCAGGCTCTGGGACCTCACATGCCTGGACCCCTGTGAGTTGTGAGGGTTGCTGGGAGTCATCGAATGTCCTGGCGGGTGTGGCAGAGGCCAGGTCACTTTCAGGGAGCATTTCTATTTGAGCATTTTTGGCAAATGACCCAGAGACATCCAAGAAGAAAAGGAAAAGACACTTCCAAGACACTTACCAGGTGCTGTGATTTCTTTTCTCATTTTAAATAAATGTGCACTTCTGTATCTGGTATTACATTGATAATTTTATATTCTTATCTTAAAGACAGTCTCCAAAATTGTGTATGTTCCCGCAAAACCTAGACCTGCCCCTGATGAATCACTATTGTTGTTATAATCAGAAGATTCGGGGCAAGGCAAGCATGTCCTAGCTTTTGGAAACAGATTACAGAAATTAATAGCCAGTCGAAAGGATGTCCATACTTCATAAGCCTTTTTCCTCCTCCGGCCTCTCGGCTTTCCGCCCTTCCTTCTTTTCTCATTATCTTCTTTCCTCCTTTCCTTCCCCAAGCATTCTGTTCCAGAGGCTGTTCTAAGTGCTAGAAATACCAAATCCCCGCTCTCAGAAATCGCGCACTGTGGTTGAGGCAGCAGACACGGAAGCCAAGCATCGATAACGCAGTTTCCACGGCATCGAGTGCTGGGGAGTGAAACGGAGCAGGGCGGTACAAGAGCAAGCTGAGGGTGGGCGTACTGAGGCCAAGTGGTCTGAAAAAGCCTTTTTTAAAGTGGTGACATTTCAGCTGAGCCCCAAATGGCATGGCGAGCAGGAGCCAGTCCTAGAGATGAGAGGAGCATTCCAGGTAGAGGAAAGAGCAAGTGCAAGGTCCGGAGGGAACAGAACGGCCGCTCGCGGTGGGGATGGGGAGGGGGGTCTGTGCCGAAGTGGAGCTCTAGGCAGTGGCCATTTAATGGAGGGCTTAGCTCGGAAGTTTAGGTTTTATTCCAGATATTATGGGACGCTATTGCAGCATCTAAACTGTGGGACAGGTATTTAGACAGAGAGTTTATAAATAAGCACATTGTGAAGAAAGCGATGGTTCACAGGGTTCCCGTGGGTTCCCTGTGAACAAGGTGTGCCAAGTAACTCTGTTTCCTTGCTTGTGATGTTTACGAATGTAAGAGATTGAAGAAATTCTGTAGACATTGCGGATCATTTATAAATGCATTTAATGAAGTAACTCATTTCAGAGTAAAATACGAAGTCGACGATAATGTTTTGCAGCAAATTTGCACCTGTTTGGACAACAGATTGAGGTCAAGATCTAGTAGAGTTCAGGGACTCTCTGTTTACAAAGCTTTAGATATCCAGTGCCAGGGAGTAAAAGTAACAAATTTGATGATAGGATCTGAATGATGAACTAAAAATAAATGCACTTAAAATTTAAGACAGGTATTCATAAAGTATAGCTTTTTAATTTTACTTTGTAGTTCCGTCCATATTTAGTCAATTTCTACCCTATCTGCATATAAAAATGGCTATCTAGATTTATTTTCAAAGGTAAAAGTGGAAACAAAATTGGTTTAAAATAATCTTAGAAAAGAAACCCAAGTGAGACTGAAATGACACTGAATTTATTTTTTTTGAAGAACAGCATGTCTGGCATTGTAAAAACTAGTGTTGGTTGGTTACAAGTGACGGAGACCAGTTTTGTTAACTTATGAAAGACCAAGATTAATTGGGAGGCTATCAGGGAATTCTCAGGACAGAGGGAAGCCAGGCTCGGCAGATACTGGAACTCATCCACTGCAGAGGACCTTGTTAGCAGGGTCTATAAAGAGTCCTTCTTTTGGGGGTTCCCAAGCCAGCTCTGGGAAGCGTGGTGTGGGAGGTGTCCTGCTCTTGGCCAGGCGAGGGCAGGGCACATTTGAAATGTGTTCCTTCTGGACTGATCCCATATGGGCAAGGTGATTCTTACAAGGGACATCAGGGTATTCTCTCCAAAGATAGCAGAATGGATGGTGGGAAGGCCCGTCCCCCAATTCCTTTATAAGGATCAATGAATAACTTTACTATATCGATGTCATCGACATGGCCTTTCTGCTTTCTCGATATTTATTTAGGTATGCATTTTAAATGATGGTCTGGGAATCCTTAGCACCTCTAAAAGTTCACATAAGAGGAAGGGGAGAAGCGCATGTTCTTGTGGAGTCCTCCCCTGATACATTGTCTACCTTGAACTGGACAAGCATCACGGTGGAACCAGGAGGCAGAATTTTGACGTCCATGGTGTCCGCTGGGCAGCTGCTGCTTCCGAGGTGTAGAGAGAATGGGAAATCTATTCCATTGTTCACAAAGGTTATTTGTTTAGCAAATTACAGGTTTTTGTTACATCTTCAAAGGTACTCTTTATTCATCTTGGCTTGCCGAGCCTGGGAAAGGTAGACCCCTTATTTTATAGCTGGAAAGTTGAGCCCCACAGAGACAAAGCGTTTTAGTCACAGGCTCCAGTGGTCAAGTATAGCAGCTGGCTCTCGAGCCAACTCCCTGGCACCCCCTCACATGAGCTGGGTGACCTTGGGTAAGTCATTTTACATTCCCAAGCCTCAGTTTCCTGATCTGTATGATGATTTTAAGGGTTAATAGAACAGTGCTTGGTGAGTAAGTGTCTAAGTGTCAGCTATCACTGTCAGCAGCAAAGAGGCTATTGTTAAGATAGGATTTAAAATCAGATAGATTCATCTGGTTGTCAGAACTGCCTCTGTGTCTTATCACCAGTGTAAAACTGGTAGTTCAGGAAAATCTACCTTGTGGGGACATGAATATTAAAATAAGATCATGGAGGCAAAGTGCTAGCCCAGTGCCTGGCCCTCACGTCCTCCTGTTGTGTTACTTGCACTGTCTTTGTTACCGTTAGCTGGTCGAGAAGTGTTTAGCGTGCGCCGTTATGAAACCTAGAAAATTAACATGGGCTGTTTTACCTCAAGAGAAGATGCTTGGCAAGAATTTTCTGCTGGTTTTTTTTTTTTTTAGCAGTTTTTTTTAAATCGAAACAGTACAATAGAAAGAAGTTGGGAATTCCAAATGTCTCTGATTCATTTCCCCTTCTTTCTTGAAGGAAGAAACTAGAAGGCAGAATGCGGAGGTGCAGCTCTCGAGAGTGGGGCTTGGCAAACCTTTTCTGGATAGGGTCAGAGAATAAATACTGTAGGCTTTTCAGGACAGACAATCTGTGTCCCAACTACTGAACTTTGTTATGTTAATGAATGTGGCTGTGTTCCAATAAAACTTTATTTACAAAAACAGGCATTCATTGGTCCAGATATGGCCTGCAGGCTGTACTTTAATAATTAAAAAAATTATATTAATATAATTAAATTAATTTAATTGCTTTAGCAATTAAAAAAGAATGTATCGGCTCCTACTTGGGCAGAGCTTAGGTGAAGTTTCACATTGTAAAGATCACTTTCCTTGATATATTATTCATGGAGAAACCTCCGAGGGTTTCAAAGCATCAAACATTTTGTCAAAAAATCTGGTCATTCCTACCAAACGGCAGGTATGAGCTTTTGGCTTTTCTATTTTTAGATCTGTTCTTTGTGTCAGCCGGATCATTCCAGTGTCAGTTTCAGGAGCTACAATCCCAGGCCTGGACAATGAATTCCTGGTACACTTTAGGGTGACACAGCAAAGTGACTCCCAATGCTGGGAATCACTTGAAGTCCAAGTGGGTCCTTGGCTTCATGCAAGAAAGAATTCAGGAGTGAGCTGACAGTATAAAGTGAAAGTGAGTTTTATTCAGGAAGTATAGAAAATCTACTCCATAGGCAGAGTACAGGCTAGTTCTCCCTACAGAGGAGAACCAGCCCCCATGGTTCCTTGGGTCCCTGTATTTAAGCAACAGCTTAATTACAGGGAAAATAAGGGGAGCAATATTCATGTTATTTCTTGGGAACAGGCTGTGTTTTCCTGGAATTAGGGTGATGTCCTACTTTTAACTAAATATGGCCAAACAGGAAGTGTCATGGTATTAGGTGCATAATGGGAGTGGGAGGTTTCCTTAGAAAATTTTATGATAATTTTATGGTAATGAGGGTATAATGAAGCCATAATGGTGGTTGATTTCTTCACCATCTTGGTTCTAGCCAGTTGGAACTTGTCCTGCCTCCATCTTCGGGGTTTTTTTTTTTTTTTTTGAGACTGTCTCATTCTTTCGCCCAGGCTAGAGTGCAGTGGCACCATCTTACCTAACTGCAACCTCAAACTCCTGGGTTCAAGAGATCCTCCTGCCTTAGCCTCCTGGGTAGCTGGGACTACAGGGGTACCACCATGGCCAGGTAATTTTTTCTATTTTTAGTAGAATAGGGTCTCACTCTTGCTCAGGCTGATCTTGAACTTCTGGGCTCAAGCAATCCTCCTGCCTTGGCCTCCACAGTGCTAGATTACTGGCCTGAGCCACCATGCCAGCGCTCCATCTTGTCTGCAGGGTAGCTCAAGTTTGGAGACTTCCTGACTCAGGTAAGCAATGCCTGAAGTAATGTCTGAAGCAACGCCTGCCAGTTCCCTGTCTCAAGGGGTCTTCCCAAAGCCCTTTCTGTCTCACTAGCCCCTGGTCTCCTCTCTTCCCAGATGTCACCGAATAGGACCCAGCGCTGATACCCTGTAGATGGGTGTGCTGTACTGGTAATCCCCAAACTTGGGTGTTTTGTCTTCTTGTTCTTTTGCGACTGCTGGGGGACAAGTCCTGCCAATCTCGAGATGGTTACCTTTGAAAGGAGAGAGCTTTCCAAGCTCCCCTGGGCCAGTTGTCCAATAATAGCTTACTCCAGTCAAGGGCTTTATTGTGTTTGCTTAACATTTGGGCTTCTGCCAGGTAATTTACCTATAAGCTATGCATAAAAGAGAAAAGAAACCATTCATCTAAAGTATTCAGATTTTGGCCTTAATTAAAATGCAGAATAAATATGTAAAGGCTAAAGAGCATGAATTATAGATAGCGGGGTTTCTATATTAAAATTGGTTTTTATCTATGGAGGCACTTGTGTGTTTATAGCAGGGAGGAAGTGTGTATACAAGTCGGCGGAAAGCAATATAATTATGACTGTGTGTGCTTAGCAAGATGGGAAATGGATCTATTGTAAGAGAATGAATGCTCGTCTACCTTTCTCATTTCACTGCCTCCGTGGATTTTTTTTTTCCACTTCGATACTATAAAGGGCTAATCCTGAGACTTGTTATTTAAATTGCTTTACCATGGCTAGAAAAGCCTCTTAAAAACCATCGCTCACCTGGTTTAAGGAGCAAAACCCTTTCTATTCATAGCTCCTCCTTGGAATGTGGCCCTGCTCACTGTGAGGACAGAGCCGGGAGCTTGCAGAGGCTGAGTGACAAGTCTCGGGTCTTAAACGAGATCAGGCCATAGCTCCTCCACCTTCAAAGTTGAGGCCCTGGGCGTTTCCATCAAGGGTCACAGGAGGGAGATGAAGAAACCCAAAAGAGCTGAAGTCAGGATACCCAGTTAAGGGCCAGGAAGGACAAAGGGCAAGAATGCTGAAGTCTGGGTCACCTGTATGCCAATTTAGTAATTGGGATTTTTTTTAATATTCAGATTTTACAAACTGGTTTATTAATAATTAGAGGTTACATTAACACATTGTTTTAAAGTCCAGTGTTGGGAAGAATCACATGTGAATGAATTCACATTGCTTGAGAACTTCGAAAAACAATTTAATTAAATGTGAAACTGACAATTATGTTTTAATCAATACAGGTGGAGAAAAAGTGGCAATTTGTAATAGAAAAAGTCAGCTTTTCTGGAAAGTATTGAATGTGGAGAGAGATTTGGTTTTAGAGAAAAGTGATGCTTTAAAAAAGTTCCCACCCCTCAATGCATAAAGAATGAATTATCAGCCTATGCGATGGGGTCCTGATTCCCACCTGGGTGCTCCTTGGCGGGTGTTGAGTGCTGGCCTGGGGGAGCTGATGCCGTGTTGGGTCACTCTGGCTGGAGGAGAAGCCAGGGGTATTTCTTGGGGTTGGAGAGGAAACAAGTGGTGAGAAGCAGCCCAGGTTCCCTCGGTCTCTTCTCAGACCTGCCCGAGCTGTGACAGAGGCAGAGGGCTCTTGTCCTCTCATTGTAGGTCATTTTCAGCAACTTTGCCATATTAGCCTAAAAGTAATATGGGTTTGAGGATGTGCGAGGGACAAGGATGAAGTCCATGAGATTAATAAAAAAAAAAAAAGCTCTGTTGTTATTGTAGAATTCCACCCCTCCCCAAGGTGTTGTAATTTTTTCTGTTATGGTTTTTTTCTAGTTTGGTGTTGAGGTCTCTTTCTTTAGAATGACCCCAGCCAAGAGAGCCTCTCTCTAGGAGAGCCCTTACCAGGGGAGGGCCTGGTTGGAGTGTGTTGGTTGGGTGAGACACAGTGAAAAGGTGAAACCAAAATGCATGAAACAGAGGAAATCATTACTTACAGATCCTAGGAAGGTTAGGGGTGAGCACTGGAGGCCAACAGGAAGTCTAGAGGTGGCTGAAAGCCCAGCCAGCAGGTGGGGTGTGGAGAGAGAGAAAGAGAAATGGGGTCCAGGGCATTACCCAGGCAGGTTTCCCCAGGAGTTTACTGTGGCCTTGGGGCCACATGTGGCCTTCTGGATCCTTGAGTGTGGCCTTTTGACTGAATCCAAAGTTTACAGAACAAATCTTTTTCATGAAGGGATTTGTTCTGTGAAGTTTGGATTTGGTCGAGGGGCCACATTTGGGAATTTGGAGGGCCACATGTGGCCTTGAGGCCACAGGTTCCCCATCGCTCAGAGCAAGCAGACGTGAGTTCTGTGGAGTCACGCTGTGACTAAGAGGTGGTCACGCTGGCGTATTTGTGTAGTCCATGCAGGGTGTGGGGGTCAGTGGGCTGAACCAGGGAGGTGGTACCTAGCTGTCCCATAGGGAGGTGACAACTTCCCAACCAAGAGGCCAGGAGGCAGTGCTATAAGGCAGATACCTGGATCCACCGCATCGAGGAACCCGGAGGAGGCAGAGAACTGGAAACTGTGT
>RJWJ010021881.1:0-27412 GCA_004363605.1 Indri indri | reverse complement strand
TCCTCTTGGAACTGATGGTTACCCAAAACAAGGAGGAAAGGTGATGCCAAATGGACATCTTTGTTAATGGAAAGAAGGGTTTTCCCTAAGGTTTATCCATCTCTTCATTACTAACCAGTGGGTTACTAACCAGTGGGTTCCACAGGCTCCTGATGCCTCCTCCAGCGTTGGCGTGCTTTCTGGACATTTCCGCTGGTGCCCTAACAGAAAACGGACTGGGGGAAGGCATAAGAAGTGAAAATTGAATAGCCTCTTTTTCCCATCTTTTATTCATTTATTTTTAAAATATAGAAAAGTTAAAATTTATTTTATCCTTTAGAAGGACAGAGAGAGAGAGAGAGGGGAGGGGGAGAGAGCAGAGAGACGGCACGGCATCCCAAAGAAAGAGAAGGGAGATGCCAGCCATTTTCCCACCTTTTAGGACTAAAATATTTTTCTGAACAAGACACCTGAAAGCTGCAGCAAATGAAAGGCCTTTTGAATAAACTACCCATTTAAATTATGCCTCACTTATCTGTTCCCTTGACCCATGCATGACTGAAACTGAGCTGGACTAATTCAATCTTATTGTGCTGTTTTGCCATTTTATATATTTTTAGAATTCATATTTCGAATGCATGCAAGAACTTTTTTTTTTTTTTTTTTTTTTTTTGAGACAGAGTCTCACTCTCTTGCCTGGGGCGAGTGCCATGGCGTCAGCCTAGCTCACAGCAACCTCAAACTCCTGGGCTCGAGCAATCCTCCTGCCTTAGCCTCCCGAGTAGCTGGGACTACAGGCATGCGCCACCATGCCCGGCTGATTTTTTCTATATATATATTTTTAGCTGTCCAATTAATTTTCTTTCTATTTTTGGTAGAGACGGGGGTCTCGTTCTTGCTCAGGCTGGTTTCGAACTCGTGAGCTCAGAACGATCCGCCCGCCTCGGCCTCCCAGAGTGCTAGGATTACAGGCGTGAGCCACCGCGCCCGGCCCTAGGAACTTTTTTTTTACCAAAGAGCAGCATCCCCTCGTAGATACTCTCCGGTGACCCAACTCGTATCCCCTCGGTTCTCTATAAAGCAGCCGTGAGTTACAAGAAAGATGAGACAGTTCTCCAGCCCCTGATGCCATGGGATGGTCATCTCACCCTAACGAGAGGCAGCAACATGCAGGCATGGAAAGGGAATTTCACTGGGTGACAGGAGACACTGCCCTGCACAAATGAATCACTGCAGCCTCCTCCTCCTCTCTGTAAAGACAGAGCAGCTAACTTACCAGACTCCTTCCAGCATGGAGTCGCAGCTGCTTCCCCCGCCTCCATGCGCCACGGGCTCTATGCCTCCTTTCCTCCTCGAATTCATCTAGGACGCTCTGTGGGGCCCGCAGGCAGGCACATTCCAAAAAGGATCTTGAATATTTCATTGACAGTGGAATCCTAATTAGGTAGTTTCTATAGCCACTCATTTCCCCAGCTCTCACTTGAAGGCAGAAGTCAGCGTTTTTGTCCCCTGCTAATTTGCCCTCTCCACCCCCTCGCACCCAAACCCTAGGCTGCTGGCACCCCTGCTGAGAACAATTGACGGAAAAGAAATGTTTCCGGGATTAGTCTCATAAATCTTTCACTGGCTTCCCTGAAAATTCTCTACCCTTGAGCATGTGGGGTGTGGGGGGAGCCCTAGAAAATCGTTCCTGACTCATTAGCGCGTTTTCGCGACGTGCCAGCTGCATCATTTGAAAATTATTCAGCTACCCAGGAGGAAAGGCTTTTTGCCAAACTACAGACTCATTCAAAGAAGTTAGTGCTGTCCTCAGCCCCGGCAGCCAACCACAAAGCCCAGCAAGCCTTTCAGAAAGCCATTTCCTGACCCCAGAGGCATTCGGTGACCCCCTGGAGTGGATTTTTACTAGAGATTCTGTCCTTACCTGCAAAGATTGCTAAAGAGGGGATTTGGGGAAGATAATCCACTGCGTTGTTGGCTTTGTGCAAATCTAGAAAGAGAAAAGTGCTAAAACCTTCTTGTTCTTGATGTGAGTCCTGGAAAGTATCACCTTTCCCTGTCAGATCCCAGTGACTGTAATCAGGCTGATAAGACAGCCTTTAGATTTCCAGGTGTGCATTCGCCACTTAACTCACAACAACTTTTCCCTTTTCTGTTTTGTCCTCTTTCGTATCCAAAAGATTTTATCATCGCTTTTGCATTGTATGTGTGTCGATTTTCAGTCTCTTATTAATATTCTACTTGGTGTGTCCAGTTTTATTAATACCAGCAGGAGTTACCATTTATTGAAAGCTGTGCCCACCTCTATAATAAGGACTCTATGTATATTTGCTCATTTACGACAGACACTGCAAAGTCAGCGTTCAAAAGCCTATTCACAAATGAGGAAACCGAGGTTTAGAAAAATCAGGACTGTCACTAGAATCACGAAGCTAGAAAATGCCAGTTAGGATTTGGCCCCCACTCCATGTGACTGCCACCAGTTTGTTCGCGGACACTTCACCAGAACAGAGAGCCCGGGAAACGGTCATTGCCTCTGGTTAGCACCCATACCGGAGCATACACTGCAGAGGCTGAAGGATGTCCTCACTGTCACCTCCCCAGCCCTAACCCTCTGAAGATGGTGACGAAGACCAGGCTGGTCATGACCATTTCTGCAAAGAGGCACAATGCAAAAGGAATCTAAGAATTGTCAGAAACCTTGAGGCCAAGAACATGCCTCGCTCCCTAACCCAGACCGGAGTGCTAAATGCGTACCTGATTAAATGCTTTTGGTAAAGGAGAGTTCCTCTGGCAAAGGAGACAGGACACCAGGCCCAGGGAGTAGAAGCTGGAGTGCCAGCCCAGACAAGGAGACAAATCCGTCACACACAAAACCAGCACAATTTATGAATAGAATGGGACCTCTGAGGGTGGAGAGAGGGTCCGAAATTGTAACGGAGGACCCTCTGTGGTGGATTTTGGACTCCAAATCTCTTTAGACTTCCCTCCTCCCCAGTACTAACCCTCTGGCAACACGGGCTAATAGAGTACTAGAGCCCAATGAAGTTTGAGTTTAAAATACCATCGCAGCTGATTATGAAAGTGTTGTTTTTGACATCTTTATTCTCTCTGCCCTCAGCTTTCTCGCCAATCACATGTACCCATTCGTTCCAGTATGTTGAGGACCTGCTGTACACAGGGCTTTGTCCTAGCACTGTGAGAGATGCAAGAAATGGTACACATGACCCCTGACCCCGAGTTGCTTGCTCTCTAAGTTGTAAAGAAAGAAATGAGCACATAAAAGGTGAACACAAGTACTTCAGCCCTCATCCCCACTTAGAGATCTAATGGACACCTTGAACTTCAGCGTGCCCAAAACAGACCCTGGGTTCTCCCAGGATCCTGACCCATCCCTTTCGTGTCCTCCTGATCCTCCTTCAAGACTCAGTTTGCCTCACCCCCTCCATGAAGCCAACCTGCCCCTCTGACCGATACTGACTTTTCTGTCCTCTGGAACACTAACCTGTGCCCTGTCAGGCCTCTGGCCCCCTCACCTCAGGAAAGAGCAACACCTACTACCCAACTTCCCAGGCTGAGACCAGGATATCACCCAGTCTCTCACATCACTATGGTGACATCAGTCTCTCCATCAGGACTGCAGGTTACATCCCCCAAACATGTCCCTGTCTGCACCGGTCTCCACGTCCTCACCACCATCACTGTCTTGGGCTACTGCAGTAGCCTCCTAACTGGCCTCTCTGCTTGGCCATTCCTCCACCATTTCTTCAAACAGCAGAGAAATACTTTTAAAATAAATTGGAGCATATGGTTCCTTGGCTTAAAATCCTTGAATGCCTTCCCATCACACCTAAACTTATATCTAAAACTTTCTACCTAGGCTACAAGGCCACGCCTGGCCCAGGGCCCTCAGGCCCTTGTGACCACCTCTTGTACCTCCCCAGCCCTTCATACCCGTCGGGGAACAGGCCTTCTTTCTGTTCCTGCGACCACTAAGCTCACTCCATTCTTGGGGCATTCAACTTGCTATTCTCTTCACCTAGAAAGTTCTTACCCCAGATCTTCCCAGAGTTGACATTTCTTGTGACTCAGGCCTCAGTTCAAATGTTACCTCTTCAGAAAAGCCTTCTCTGGACAGCCAATTTAAAATAGCCCATCAAACTCTTCAAATTCATCGCCATTAAATCTTCATCATAGCACGTATCAATGGGTGTCTTCTCGATTGCTGATTTATTTATGTGATTGTTAATTACCTCTCTCTCTCACGTGCACACACACACACACACAATTAGAATGTAACCTTTATTATATGCCTGGTTCCACACTATTTCCCCAGGAAGGAGCTCAATAAACATTTGCTGAATGCAGCCACGTACTATGAAAGAAAGACATTTATTGAAGATGGTACAAGGTACAAGAGACATTGTACACAGAACAATGACACCTCAGTCCCCTTCAAAGTAGGCACCTTGGGACCTCACACAGTTCTCCCAGCGTCTCTTAACCTAACCCCTACACATTCAACATTCTCAGGTGTTCTGCTTGTTGCAGGCCTTCCAGAATGTGGATCACTTTCAACAGATTCTCAACATCTTCGAAGCATTTGCGCCACACTTTTCTGTGCACTGCCCTCATTGCCTCGTCCCCAAAAGCCTTGTGAATCATCCAAACAGTTTCCATGGAGGAATGTTCGAGGTTAACGCAAAATCTGATGCAGCTTCATTGCTCTACTTGCTCAGTCATTTTGAATGGGACGGCCACACAGTACACGTGCTCCTCAACGGCGTCTAGCGGCCCCCTGACTGGTACAGTGAAGCTGTCATTGTTCACGCATGCGCATCCCGGTCCTCTCGCCTTGGATGCCAGGTTACACGGATGTCGTGCCATCCATGCTCATTGTACTAACAATGGCTGGATACTTTCCAGACAGACCTTGTAAGCACATGTAAGATTTTCTAACTAGGAAATGATACTGTTGATACATAAGTGTTAATGTGTTTCAGAGGTTAAATTAAATTCAGCCTAAAGCTGCTGCCTTAACATATTTTAAATCCAGCCTAAAGGTTTCTCCATAGGTAGTGGACTGTAACCTAACAGATGTGTAAACAGGCTGTAACCTACTCTTGTACCAATCACAGGCGGCCAACTGTTCAAACTATGTTCAAATGAAGCAAACGCTGAGCTGTAACCAATTCGACTGTTTCTATACCTCGCTACCATTTTCTGTATGTTGCTTTCCTTTTTCTGTCTCTAAATCCTTTCAGACCACATGGCAGCCCCCAAAGTCACCGTGAAACTATTCTGGTTGTGGGGGAGGGGCTGCTGCTTCACGAATTATTCTTTGCTCAATTAAACTCTGTTAAATTTAATGTGTCCAAAGTTTTTAACAGGAGCAAGAAAGCAGCATGCGCTGGCTGGACCTAGGAGCTGCACAGAGGAGGTGAGACACGCTGAGCCGTGAAGGAGGATTAGGATTTGAGCAGTGAAAGGGAGCAGGCCATGCATTTCCAGCCAGGGATTTAGGACAAGGACAAGCCTTTGATACGCAGTAAGAAGCAGTAAAGCCTTGACACAAACCCAGACAGCCCAGCTCAAAATGCAGAACCAAACCCCACGCTGTCACAATGGGCCAGGGAATACTGTGCTCCTCCAGACGTGAGACGATGCGCTACACTCCAGCGGAGTCTGAATGCAAATGGAGTGGGAACGAATGAAGGAAAACATGGGGGACGTGATGGAGAAGAGGTAGACAGGCAGCAAGGTATTTCAGTGTGATCGAATTGAGCGGGCAGAAGTTAGAAGTAGCAGGAGGAATCAAAGATGAATTTAAAACCAAAGATGAACTTGAAAAACTGGGGGAAATGGTGGTGTCACTGACTCTGAAGAAGGTGATCGTGGTTATGGGAGAAAGCGGATTCAATTTTCGTAGAGTTGGGTCGGAGAAGGTAGCAGGACCTTTAAGTGGAAATGTCTAGGAAGCCACAGGACCAGAGCCTGAGAGTGAGATTAAAGCCAGAGAAACAGGTGTGCGGATCATCCCCACAGAGATCGCAGAGGGCCTCGTGATGCTTTCCAAGAGTGGGGGAGATGGAGGAGGGAGTCCCAGTGTCCCTCCCCTCAGCTCCTGCTCCCCAGCTCCAGGAAAGGGAGACCTGCCCCTGCTAAAGGTGGAGGTGGACCCCAAGCACCAAAAATGCAGAAATGTCCTCCCTGAAGAATTGGGCAGCAAGTTGGAGCTCACAGGAAGCAAGGTATCTAGGCAGGAAAACAACTATCTAGCTGCTGGTGCCCAGGGCATGGCACATGTGTCAGACAGGCAGAAGGGGTAGAACTCAAAGGAGACCAGGTGAAGAGGGGATGAGTTTTTGGCCCTCTGGTGGGACAGATAGAGAAGGGAAAGAAGCCACCCAGGATATACGACCCTATGTGGTCAGAAGGGAATGAGGAAACCCAGGGTGGTAGGGTCAAGCAGCCGAGAGATGCCACTTTAAGAGAGCAGGTGTGGCCAGAGCATCTAGTGTTGCAAGGATGTGAAGGAGAATAAGGTCTGAGAAAGAGTCATCAGGCTTTCCAATCAGCGAGTGCACATCCACTGGTGGGAACAATTTCAGTTGAGTGGTGGGGCAGGAAAGAGATTGCTTGGTTTATGGGGAGGAAATAGAAACCACAGACGCACGGAATTAGCTCAAAAGGAAGAATTGCAATAGCTAAGCTTTGTTTTCTTTATTTTTTGTTGTTGTTGTTCTGTAAGGCAGTGGACAAGGTCATTGGTTGAATGAGAGGAAACGGAAGTGAGATTTCAGAGGAACAGAGAAGTGTTAGCATAGACGCCATGGAGACAGAGCTAGAGAACAAATTATCCAATGTGATGGTTATTTTAAAAGTGAAAATTGCTGGATACAGTCATTTGTTCATTCAACAAATATTTTTGAGCACTTTCTTTGTGCTAGGCACTGTCTTACTCAAAGGGATATGGCCTTCAGTGAGAGACAGCTAGCCCATGCCCTATGCAGTTTGTCGGGAGTGGCCAGGGAGGCATGATGACACTTGCCACTACTCTTCCATAATGATTTATAGTTGGCAAAGCACTTCCACTTTCCATTATTCTGTTCAAAGCTAACAACATTCCTTTGAGATCACTGCTGGGAAACACATTTAAAAAGAAAGAAAAAAAAACCCCAAAGCTGAGAGATTTAGAAGACGTGTGGAAGACTCAACAGCTAGTTACTATGAGAGTAAAAATGAAAACTCTGGTGTCTAGACTCAGATGCAGATACTTCCCATATAAGCAAAGGGCTGGATGGGCAGAAAGTAGCTAAATTTTGCATCTCTTTTCTTGGTCTGGGCTCAGCCCCATCATGGAAATGACAATTCAAACCAAGTATTTCACTCAGCTTTGGATTTGGTTGTAGCCAAAGAATAGTAGCCGCTGATTATTAGGTGATCACCACATAGTACATTGTTTAGAGACATTAACTCAAATCCTCATGAACCTGGCTATCCGGTAGGATTTCCTTGTCCCTTGAGCTCTAGTAAATTTGGCTTAAACCTCCCAACTCTAAAAAACTGTGAAAGTTCAAAGCCTTCCTCTCAATTTCCATGAATTCCTGGAGTTTTAGAGTCTAATCTCTTGGCATCTGGTTTCTGCATTCACTCACACTGCCTTCTCTCTCAGCCCAAAAGGACATATAGCCCCCTTCACTTGTTTCCACACCAATCTGATGAATTTAATCAAATATACAGAGTTGCAAGCGGGTAGGACAGGAAGGTGTTTGGGGACACGCAGAAAGAGTCCATCACACAGCACAGTGCCCTCCTCCTCCCACTGTCTCCCCTCCGTCCCCGGTCCTGTCCACCCACCAATAAGCTAAACAAAGTCCTCCTCTAATCTCACGCAATTCAAGGTATCAGTCACTTTGTGTTTCTTGAGCTTGCCCTTGGGGGGATCTCCCCCTTTACCGGAGGTAGCTTATCCAAGTATTTCTCTATAAGAGAAACTAAGGCAAATAAAATGTTCTCCATTTTCTGATATTCATAATAACCCTGTGAAGCAGATAAAATTATTATTCCCATTTTATAGATGAAGAACCTGAGGCACAATAAAGCAAGTCACTTATCCATATTTTATAGTTAAGTCAAAAGTCCAGATTTAAACAGAGATCTGTCTGTCTCTAAAGTCCATGTTTTTTTTGTAAGACACCATGAATCTTGAGGTTTTCCCAGGAAACTGTTGGTGAAAGTTTGATCTTGGAGGAAAGAAAATGGGAAAGGGTTGCTTTCTTTCATATTCAGAAAGGAATTGCGAAACAGAGAATTAAGCTTAAGGCAGATATTTCCCTTTGCATATCCTGGGCAGAATAAGGCCGAAAACATGGAAATTGTATTTTGAAATGATCCAATGTTGAAGTGTCTTTAACTTCCAAATTCGACAGAAGATATCTTGATGTGATACTTCTTCCAAGTGGCAGGAGTTCTTAGACCTTAATATTCTACCTTTTCTAGACTCCATGCTTTAGAAAATACTGCAGAGACTGGCCCCGAGGAAAACGAAGTCGTGATTGACAAAGTATCGTCAAAAGACCCAGGGTTAACTCGTGAAATGAACCAGCTAGCCCCAGGACTCTCTTCCTGCTGACACTGTGAACCTGACAGTCTATGAGAATCTGCCTGACCCCATGTATGGCAGCGTAGAGCCCAGAAATGAGCCTATACAAATGGCGGGGGCTATTGCATCCAACTTCTGGGTCATTTAACAAGAATTGTAGAGGAAAAGGGTGCCCCTCATCATCACCCAATATATTTTACAAGAAAGCATCAGCGTTGTCATCATCGTCACCATCATCACTGGTTACCATAAGCTGGGCACTGTGCCAGGCACTATAGGTATACAGGGGGTAAACACAGAGTTGTTGCCCTCTCAGAACTCCCAGTCTAGTTGAGAAGAGATTTCAATTTTAAAAATCATAGGTACCAGTGTATAATTGCACTAACGAATTCTAAATATTTATTTTTCTTGGCTTATTTGATTCCCATAACCCTAAAAGATAGGCAGTATTATCCTCATTTTATGGAAGAATAAATTGAGATTCAGATAGGTTATGTAACCAGCCGAGGGTTACATTAGACTGGAATTTGACCTAGGTCTGACTAAGTTCAAAGTCCTACCTCTCCACATTTTTGCACTACTGAAAATAAGGACCAAAACTGAGCATTCTGACATTGAATTTTATGCCACGTTAAATCAGGTTGCTATGTTAAGA
The DNA here is from genome assembly GCA_004363605.1 of Indri indri. NCBI lineage: Eukaryota > Metazoa > Chordata > Mammalia > Primates > Indriidae > Indri > Indri indri. The sequence goes on along the minus strand of RJWJ010021881.1, from coordinate 18,173 downwards.
TGATGGTGTGAGACGGGAGGAATGATAATCTGTTGAGCCCATGGAACCTTCCTGGGAACCTCTTTATCGTTTCTGCTGTCACATTCCACCAAGTTATGAATATGAATAACCCTTGGATATTTTCTTATCCTGAATTCTCCTTGAAAGTGAGAGGCTTTTAGTACCTACTATTGGTCACTCCCTTGTATCAACCAGAAAATGACCAAATTCTTAACATGAGAGGTCCCTTATGACCTGACTCCTCTTCACCCCCTTACTATCCCCCAACTTGGAACACATCATTCTTTCTTCAAGACCATATTCTCCCTTTAAATTGCCCTGGGGTGAAATCTTTTCCCACTTACTGCAGGTATTTCCTTTTTTTATGTTTTCATCTTTATTAAAACTCTTAATACCACATAAGGTATTTGTACCTCGCCAGATGAACCCTGAGTTTCTCCAGGTGAGAAGTGTGCTATATCCATCTTCACAGTTCTAGCACCTAAGAACGGGCACATGGAAAGCACTCGATAGCTGTTCAGTGGATGGATGGATGAGTGAGTGAATGAACTGCCTGAATAACTGTGACCCAAGGCTCTAGGATTCCAGGAAGGCACGATTTTAAAATTTCTAGTAAGCCATTTCACTCAAGCAGCTCAACATGTAGAATCGCAGAATATCAGCTCTGGAAGAGCCTGAAATAACCTCGCCCGACACTTTTATTTCACGGGTAAGGAAGTGAGGTTGGGATAGAAGAGACTGCCCAAGGTGGCTTTGGTGTCACTCTCCACTTACCCTCAATCACTCTTGGTCAAAGGTGCTTCATTCTTCTAACCTTGAGCTCAAATGAAATCCCAAGATTTTTTTAAATTAAAATTAATGACTGATCTGCAAAGAGGCCTGTTAGTGTCACCATTACCCCAGGACCTTGAGAGACACTCTGGCGGTGGAGACGGGCAGGGGCGATGAGGTCATCATGCTGTCTGTAGTTATCAATAGGGATCTTAGTTCCTTCCCTCCATGAAAACTCTCCGCATTGAATGGGGAATTGTAAAAGCCTGTGGTTGCAATAAGATCCATCACTGTGGCTTCAGTCAGGCCTATTGTTCCTTGCTGCTCACTATGAGTACAAAGTGGGACTCAAATAAATGTGGGTTGATAATGAATAAATATATATATGGCAACAGCAAGGTACAATTAGCCTACTTGGAGATGGTAGAGCTAATACTCAGCCATGGACTGTGGCCAAGAACTTTGTAAAGTCTCATCCCTAAAAGTTATTAAGGGGTTGAATTCTTCACAAAGAGAATATCTAAAAAGAATTCTGTTTAAAGTGTGATTTACCTGCTTAGCAAAGAGGAAGCAGCCAGATGTTGCTGGTCCTGCCCACAGCTGTTTGGTCATGCTCTTCCCTTTAAGAAAAAGACTGTTTTGAGAGCAGGAATTTTCTCTTTCCATTTTTGTATCCCTAGTACCTCGAACATCATAGGAGCTCAGTATATGTTCGGTGAAATAATAAGTCAACAAAATGAAAGAATAGAGTGCTTGCCTATGGTAGTCATTAAGATTAGGTTTAGATACACATCACTGAAAACCAAAATGAGAGGTTCAAAAAAGATACAGATTTCTTTCTCTTTGACACAAAAGAGAGGTAAGAAGACCAAACCGATGTGGTGGTTCTACAGTCACCAGGGATGCAGGCTTATTTTATCCTTGTGTTACCACTGTCTTTACTCCTTGACAGCAAGGTGGCTGCGAGAGCACCAGACATCAAATCTATGAATCCTTGATGAGGGCTAAAAGAAGACAAGGCAAAATACCATCCAGTCAAGGAGATCTGTTTTTTTTTTAACTTAAGAATTTTCAAATCTTTTTTTTCTTGTTTTTATTGTGGCAAAATATACATAGCAAAATTTACCATTTTAACTATTTCTAGATGTACAGTTCAGTGGCATTATGTATTAATATATTCCCGCAGTTGTGTAGCCATCACCACCATCCATCTCTAGAACTTTTTCATCATCCCAAACCGAAGCTCTGTACCCACTCCCACTTCCCCCTGCCCCTGGCACCACCATTCTACTTTCTGTTTCCATGAATTTGGTTACTCTAGCTACCTCCTACGAGTGGAATCAAAAGAACAACTTCTGTCCTTTTGTGACTGGCATGTTTCATTTAGTGTAATGACCTTGGGGTTCATCCATGTTGTGGCATGTGTCAGAACTTCCTTCCTTTTTAGGGCTGAATAATATTCTATTGTATGTGTATATCACATTTTGTGTATCCATTCATCTGTTCATGGATTTGGATTGTTTCCTCTTTTTGGCTGTTGTGAGTTATGCTGCTGTGAATATTGGTGCAGATCTCTTTTAAAGAGCTTGACGGAAAATCCCCATCTGATTTCTACTTCTTTCCATTGGCCATGCCTTAACTCTAAAGAAGTTTGGAGTAAGTAGCCTTTTACCTGGGCACATTTGCCATCCCAAATAATATATTTCTCAAACAAAAGAGAGAGAGGATCCTGAGTCAGCAATAAGCAGACCATGCCACGCTGCTGAGCCTCATCTGAGCCTCATCAAAATGCCCGATTACTCCCAAGTAGTTCCGCCTGCTCTCACGCCTGGACCTTCCTCCAAGACAGTCTGTCTCTGGGCAAAAGGACTGTATCACCAGAAAGCCCCTTCCTTAAAAAAGTGACACGACATGTTCAGGCCTGAATAACAATTCTGCTGTATGTTTTAGGAGCATTTTCACATATCTGCTTTCTCATCTCCAGATCTGTGTTGGCAATGCCCTGTTTAACATCTCCTCTTGGAAGTTCATGGGCACTTTAACTAACACACGAGAAAGGGTAATTTTCCTTCCATGCCTCTCACCCCCTGCCAGCTCTTCCCTCTGACTTCTCTATTTCAAGTCAAATAAATTTTCTTTGTATAGCCTTAAAGAATCCTTAAAATGATAATTTATACTGTGAAGCTCCCAAAGAGAGGTATAGACTAGAACCTTTTTCAAATGTATCTATCCATGGAACCCTCTTCCTCTTTCATGGTTGAACTCTTGAGACAGGGATGCTGAGCAACATATTGTAAGGAAACGGCCAACAAGCATGGAAACACATAATCATCACCAAATTCTTCTTACCTTTAGTCATTTCCAAGCCACCTCGATTCTGCCTCCAGCAAGTCTCTCGTCTCTCTTGCTCTTGCATTTCTATGGCCACCATTCCACCTTTTCCAGTCTCACTTCTCCACCTGAGCTATGGTGTTTGCTTTATTCATTCATGCCACGAACACTCCACCAGTGACGGTGCCAGGACTAGGGATGCGATGGTGACCGAAGGAGCCATGGCCCCTGTCCTCATGCTTCACTGGATTACAGGCCAGTGGGCAGGGAGAGACAGACACACATCAGATAATCCCACAACAAGTGTAAAATGACAAGTGTGAATAAGTGTGACAAGTGCAAAGAAGAGGAGCATGGTGCTATCTGGCTCTCTGGGAAGGTCCCTGAGGAGTGATGTTCAAACTGAGGCTGAGAGATGCACAGGAATTAATTAGGCAGAGGGGAACCTCTGTGGCAGAGGCAGCCTGGTGAGGAAGGCTAAAATGTGTCCCAAAGCTACAGGACACAGAGAAAGGCTACAGTGAACATGAACAAAAGGAGGCTAAAGAGAGAGATGCAGCCTTGGTAAGAATTTCTATCTTTAGCCTCTAAGCCCAGGAGTGATTTATCACTGTGTCCATTTGGAAAAGTTGGCTTTGTCTGCCAACATGTGGGCCTGCAGATAGGCAAGGCTGGATGCACAGAGACCACATCATGGTTATCATAAGCATCCAGGTGAGTGATGACAGTGGCATGGGCCAGAGAGGGTGATGGCTATGGAGAGATATGGACAGATCCCAGCGCTATTTAAGAGGTAAAATCAACAGAACATTGTATTGGATTGTATTAGGCTATCTGTGGCCTGGTCTCGTTCTAAGGTATTTTAAATTCCTTGAAGACTGAAATTTGTGTTTTGCTTATTTCTTGGTTCCTCACACCTAATTGTAGACCTTGTGTTTAGTAGGATAAAGCCATTAAGTTTGTTGAAATGATTTGCATTGAATTTTTGCATACAGAGAATGAAGACCTGGGAAAGCCAACCCAAATAGGTACTTTTTGTTGCAAAAGGAGAAGAGCCAAGTCCCAGGCTGCCAGACAGTCCCTGAAGAGGGCAGACTGAGAGGGTACCACTGAGGAGCATGCCTAGGCCTGGCATGGGGACACAAAAGGCACCTGTCTCTCCCTGCCCTCTGCCTGGTGGCACAGGCATGGAATCGCTCTGTGGCAGGACCCACCTTGAACCACACAGCTCCACCTGTTGTCGAAACCACAAGGGGTTTCAGTCGAAATCCAGTTGTTCCTTGCACAAAGATCCAGTTATTGAGACAAGGAGGATTGCCAAGGAAGAAAGGAATTTTTAATAGGACTGAAGTCTTGTCCAGAGAACGAGAGACGCTGCATCAATCCATCTGTCTGACTAAATCCACCGTTTCTGGGAAGCTACTTTTAGGCACAGTTGCTTTCCTAAAAATTGGGAAAAATAAACAAACGATCCCAAAAACAATGGTCTAAGCTTCTGATTAATTGCTGTAGTTCAAACCTCAGTGAGTGTGATCCACATCTCTTGTGAAGTCTGGAAATAAGGAAATATTCTGCCCAGCCGTAAACATAATTGACTTCTACAAGAGATGCTGAAAAAAGTTCTAGACTCAGGGGTCAATTGTTGCCATTTTTATCAGTGCTATAGTGACTCTGCATCAGAAACAAAGGGCTCCTTGTCCTCACGGGTCTCCTTCTTCACCCTAAGAAACATCAGTGTTCTGCTCAAATCTTTGTCACTTACCCCACACCGTAATCACAGCCCAATCTGAAAATTTTCCAGAGTCCAATGCACACTTGCACCCAAGTGACACACTTAGAAATAGAAAAACAATTTCTTTGAAACCCGACAATGTTGTCAACAACAGTGACGCCTTGTAAGTGATGAGACAGCACAGGAACGGGGCTGGTTGGGGGAACTGTGAAATAGTAACTGGTCACGGGGGAGGAGGAGGAAAAGAGGATGCCCGCAGGGAATGGCTGCTAAGTCAGGGCTTTTTTTTTTGTTTTTGCTTTGGCTCTGCATTTTCATTAGTCGCTGTCTGGATCTGAAAAGGTCATAGGCCTAATTATACCTATGGACACCGCATAATAGCAGCACTGACGTGCTGCCCAGTGACCCAGCAGGGAGCCCCTCCCCACCGGCCTGAAAGTTCCCAAACCAATCAAGTCAAAAAGTCCACGAAATATGGATGACATTAAGGAATTGTTGTCGGGATTTTTTAGGTGTGATAATGATATCGTGGGTGCGTTTAAAACAGAGAAAGAGAGAGCGTCATGGCTCTTAGCGATACCACGAAAGTATTTACAGATGAAATAATATGGTGTCTGGGATGTGCGTCGAGATAATCCTGTTGGGGTGGGGAGGGGTGGAGAATAGACGCACACTCACCTCCTGTTGGTAACTGCTGACTCCCGGGGTGGGGCATGGGGCTCTACTTGAGTGTGTTTGAAATTTTCTACGATAGAAAGTTTTAAAATATCACAGGCATTTTCTTCTTTTTTTCAGAGATCCGTAAGAAAGCTGACCTTTGATACCCAGAAATCCCCTTCCGGGAGGCCAGGAAAGCAACAAAAATGTTGGTGTTAGTTACTCCATGATCTTTGTGTTTCTAAAACGTTAAATGTTGAACTCTTCGCATCCAAAGCGGGGAAGGGAGGCTAGGAATGAGGCGGAGACCCTCTCTCACTCCATAAAATATGAGTCCCATCAACATTTTTTCCTCACTTCTAATCACATATGCCCCACGGCCTGCCAGATGTTAACCAACTGATGAGTTTCAGGAGAATTTTTTAAATTCTACCACTGTCATCGGCACACACAGGGCACAGTGGATAACATACAGGAACAAAGCTGAAATCTGGTTCTAAATTCTATGTTCAAAACAGCTTCCCCTCAGAAGCTATATCCATAATCTCCCTGGAAAACATCCCTATTTGGCATTTAAGGGTTTCCCTGCCCAGAAATCTGGCTCTTGAGGCTCCTCTTAGAAGGTTTGGTTCATTTCTTAGCCCCTTTTTCTCCTTCCCCATCAAGAGGCAGAAATCGCTCTTCTGGAATTTTCCTTCCCCTGCAGAGCAGCAGAACAACCTCCTTTAGAGCTCCTGCTACTGCCACTACTCAAGTAGGGCCCTGTCCCCCTGTCTGCTCAGGTGTTGTCTCCAGTCAGATCAAGCAAGAGCAAAAAGTATCCATTTGGCACCTTCTGCATGCCCCAAACTGTCCCATGTCCTGGAAGAAAGAAGGGAGAGAGAGGGAGGAAGGGAGAGAGAAAGAGAGATGAAGGGCGTGAAAGCAAAAAGAACAGAGGGTAAAGGGAGGAAAAGAAGGAAGAGAAAAAGAAAGAAAACAGTGACTTTGTAATAACAATGTTCCTTGTCTGTCAGACATGAGAATATTTTTTTTGCAGAAAAAAACTTCCTCGGATTGACTGATACCAAAACTTCAAGAGAAAAAGAACTAAGCCTGATTTTTAAGATTTTGTTCTTCTTTTTCTCTTTTCACCTCCGATTACCTTGCATTCATCATCTGGACCTACTGTTTGGTGTAGGAGACTCTGTGCTGGATGAGTCAGTTGGCTCAGCGGGTGACTAGAGAGTTTTAAAAGCCCTTCGTGTGCACAGGTAAGACACTAAAGGAAACACCGCAGCCACCTCCAATCACCCTGGAATGCTCTCCCAAATGAGCTGGACTCTGTGACTTGTCAAGAAAAAATTGAACATTACCTGGCAAAGTTTTTCCTAAACCATGGGTCCAGATGTCTGCTTGAAAATGTCCCCTGTGCTCGTATCAGTTTAAAGTGTGGGGTTAAAAGACTTTGGCATGATTTATTTTTCACTTGGGTGTGTGGTAGAGTAGAGGGAACAAGGCAGAAATTATATGACAATTTAAAACGTAACAGATTTTGCTTGGCACTGCTTGGTGGGAACTCGAAATCAAATACAGTAGCAAAGTCATCTGTCAAGGGCAACTTGCTATGATGTCCAAAAGAATCTCCTTAAAAACCCATAAGTCATCAAGGTAAGAAATAAAAGACATTTTCATTCCTCCCATTCTTCACGTCTTGGGGATATAAGACGCAAGGAATGAGATCTTGAATTGTAAATCATGGTGCCTGGCTGCTAAATCTGAGACAAGGCCCATAGGTTATTGCTCATGTTTAGCATCATTCATTTCTAGTTTTCTCTTCTCCGGCTCCCTCTCAGCTCCCGGACCACTCAACCCCTGTAGGCTTGTTACTCACCTTCATTCATCTTGGTAAGGATGACATAACGGGAGATTGTTGAGGCTTGAAGGAGTTGCAAAGAAATGGTCAACTGAGAGATTAAACGTGGTCCTGCCCCCTTTCTTGAACTTGTGATAAAACTTGTGATAAATGGGGGAGTGGGAGGAGGGAGGAATTGAATGAAACCAGCAAGTTTTTCTGAAACTGAAAAAATATGATTTTTTTGTGTTTTGTTTGGTTTTTGTGACTAGGACTTGACATTGGCATCCGCTTGGGAGATCTTTAATAACCTGCAACCAATAAGTACAACTAAGAAGATAAATTTCATTCTGTTAATGTTCCCTGAAGCTTAAAAAAAAAGTCAGGTTTGTATACGCTTACCTAGGGTACAGAAAGAAAATAAAGTTGCACTATTTTACATAACATCAGCACAAATGTGGCCTTGAGTCTTATTTAGAGAAGTGTTTGCGTGTGCATGTATGTGTATATGAATGTGTGTGCACACAGGTGGGGACACATATGTGTGTGTATTCGTGTACATGTGTGCATGTGTGAATGTATGTGTTTGCATATATGTGTATGCGTGTGTGTGCGTGTGTGCCCATGTGTGTGAGTGAGTATGTGTACGTGCTCATGTGTGTGTGTATGTGTGTGTTAGGGGAACGTAAGGAGAATAAGAAGTCGTGTCACCCTGACCGGGCCCCTGGCCTTTTCCAATGTGTGCAGCTGGAACTCTTCTGCCTACAGTTCCAAGCTTCCACGTAGTTCTGGAAAGTTTCCCCCAGGGACTGCCAGTGTGGGTCTCTGCTCCACTGAGTCCTGGACACGGTCAAACGCAGAATCCAGGAGGGGCTGTGGCGAGGCAGACGGGTGATTATCTCCTCCCACAGAGTCAAAGGGCACACTGCATTTCCACCTCCCCAGGGGCACAGGATGGTCAGCTGACTCCATCTGGAAACCTCTTTCTGCAGAAGGAAAAAAAAATTGTTATTTTAGTCAAGAAACTGACACTTTGATTTGCATCGGTTCTGGCAGGAAACTGGCAGAAGAGTAAGTTTTTACAAATGAACAGGAGACGCCGTGGCCCTTAAAATGGCCTACAGCCACCAGTCACTGACAGCCTCCGAGTCTAAATGTGGCATCCCACGAGCAGGAGCCCTGCAGAAATTTTATTTTTACATGTGATTATTCAGGTCCTCGGAGAGTAGCGAGAGGTCACGGGGAGTCAAAACGATGGGTGGAAAGAAATGGAAGCCAATTAAAATACAGCTGAAACTGAGGCACAAGCTGGCAGATGAACGTGGAGTCACAATCCGAGTCCAGTCTACAGAACCAGAGTGGCCAACAGTCCCCAGGGAAACAGAGCAGCACCTGGGCCCATCGACAGAGGTTCTTGTCTTCAAGACCAGGAAGACTCTGGATACCAGTTGTCCTGTGTCACAGGTCAAGGAGAAAAGTCCTCTGCACCCCACGCTCCCTCTTCTCGCTGCCCTGAGTGCTCTCCGCGTCGTACTCACCAAGCTCACAAAAGGCTGGCCAGCAATCCAAAATTCTATAGTATTACCTTATGATGACTGGACTTCTCATGTCGACCTCGTTCGTGGAGTCCTCTAGTCCCAGCAGGAAAATCAAAATAGTAGCAGAAGCCAGCTTGGTGAGTAAAATTGCTGCCAAGTAGTTGAGCTTGAGGAATATTTTTATCAAGCTATTGTGGCTTGGGAAACCATCTTTCTCCTCTAAAGGAATTCATCTACTACTTGGGCCAGCATTGGTCTCTTCTTCCCTTGAGTTTACAGCCTGGAGACCTTCAGGTACACCCCAGATCATCATGCTGAGAAAGAAGTCAGGAATTTGGGGTAGAAACTCTATGTAGGAAAAAATTCTTTCTCAGAACACCAAGTGGGACAAGAGTGTAGAGAACTATAACCTTGATAATGGTTAAGAGTTCATACTCTGGATAAAGCCAGACTCCACCACTTAGTAGCCATGTGACCTTGATCTGGTTACAGATCCTCTCCAAACATAAATCTCCTTACCTATAAAATGTGGTAATAAGGCTGCTGGGAGGATAAATGAGCTGTGAAGCAAAACACAGTGCCTGGCCCATGTATGTGAGCTATACGATATATAATAATAATTATTGTATTTATCATCTGCTGTCTTCATTTGCCATTTCCACCTTATACATTCTCCAGCTTGCTTTAGATCTCTCTATCATGCAATGATCTCTCTATTTAAAAAGATGGGTCCTGCTGATCCACTACATTGTCAGAAATTTTCTTATCAAAGGTGAAAATAAATAGTCAATTGGGGCTGGCGACGTGGTGGCTCACGCCTATAATCCCAACACTTTGGGAGGCCAAGTCAGGAGGATCGCTTGAGCCCAGGAATTGGAGACCAGCCTGAGCAGGAGAGAGATCCCCATCACTACAGAAAATTGAAAAATCAGCCTGACGTGGTGGTGCACACTTGTAGTCCCAGCTACATGGGAGGCTGAGGTGGAAGGACGGCCTGAGCCCAGGACTTTGAGGTTGCTGTGAGCTATGATGACACCACTGCACTCCAACCACGGTGACAGCACAAGACCCTATCTCAAAAAAAAAAAAAAAAAAAAAAAAAAAAAAACCAACAAAAAAGTCAGGTGGAAAGGCAAGAAGGAACTTACTTTAACACAGCATTCCTTTTTTCCTGAAGAGGAAGCCTGTGACTGCTCTACCCACTTGGCCAGTGCTCAGGAGACGTTGGGTGTCTTACCCTGGGGCATGGAGGCCACAGATGCTGTCTTCTGAGTAGGGCCCCTGTCCCTCCCAGAAACCAGGGCATGTGGTCCTGCCTGTCATCACCTGGGCCCCCATTAGCTCCTGAGAAGATTATATCCGATTGGTTCCACCATTCCCCCATCCTCTGCCACCCCTGCCAACTCAGAACAGGGAGAACAAAACATTCCCTGGCTTTCTCCAAGTCCAGAGTAATTTTATTCAGAGAAGCTTTCTTTCCAAAGGAACTATATGCATTTGGGTATCTCTATGCATTCTTTTGTATCTTTACTGTTTAGTGTCCAAGACCCTGTAAACCATGTGCTCCGGGGACAGAATTATTTTGAGTAATGACGTATTCTTCAGCTGCAGATGAGCACACGTATAGCCCCTGAGGGGACTCAGGAGGAAATGAATATGAAAACAGAAACAGAAACCAGAATCTCTTTCATCACAAATAAAATAGATACATTATGACCAACATGTAACTTATTACTACCTTTCCCTTGATTCCATAAAATAAAAATCTTCATACCCTTCCAAATCTCATGTTGAAATTTGATCCCCAATGTTGGATGTGGGGCCTAGGTTGGAGGTGTTTGGGTCATGGAGTCAGATCTCTTATGAATGGCTTGATGCCATCCCCTTGGCGATGAGTGGGTTCTCCCTCTATTTACAGCGGAGCTGGTCGTTTAAAAGGACCGTAGCACCCCTCCTTCCTCCCTCTCTCGCTATGTGACACGCCAGCTCCTTCTGCCTTCTGCCATAAGTGGAAGCTCCCTGAAGCCCACACAGAAGCAGAAGCTGGCACCATGCCTCTTGTAGACCTGCAGAACCATGGGCCAAATAAACCTCTTTTCTTTATAAATTACCCAGCTTCAGCTATTTCCTTTGTAGCGATGCAAACAAACTAATACACCCTCTATCTGAAAATTCCACTTAAAAATTTGGTATGTATAAAGATATTCATTGTAGTATTGTTTCTAATGATAAAAAATTGGAAGAAGCCTAAGTAAATTACAATAAACTACTACACCTATATTTCAGAATACCATCTAGCAGTTTAAAAAATTATATGGATCTTCATGTAATGATTTGGAAAGGTCTCTAAGACATGTTCATGGGAAAAAAAGCAAGTTGCTAAGCAAATATAACCCCATGAATGTTAAAATATAGACACGCATACACCAAACAAAAACAAAATATATTTTTCTATATGCAAATATATACAAATAAATGTAAATGCATAGAGAAAGGGGGAGAGTGGGTCTGAGTCAGTGGAGAGAGGGAAATGGGACAATTTGGCAGGAGGTCTTTGATTTTCCTGTATTGTTTGAATGTTCTACAATAAGAATGTATTCATGAATTACTGGCATTTTTAAATGTGAATTTACTGTTTAAAAGAGTTATTAGGAAATTCAATGAAATAGTATAACCTCAATTATATGAAAATAATATGTTTATCTGCAATGTCATTTTACAGCAGGAAAATTCTCTTGGCATTTACCAGCCATTGCAACAACGAAGAGACCATTTTTTTTTTGGCATAGAAGGAAAAGGTTTAAGGGAATCAGAGGGTTACATATTTTAATAAAATTAGCTTTAAATATCTGGTCAAATTCATGATAACCCATCACCTGTTGAGAGCCACCAATCATTTACTAAATTTGAACCTACCTACCATGCAGGCAAAGATTAATTTGCCAAGCCCAACAGAGATTCAACCTAAATCACTGCTCTCCTACTAACGATGCCTTTACTGAATAATTTTCCAGTTCTCTTATGTTTATAAAATGGAAACAAGGAACATAAGTCACATCTCACACAGCAGGGTAGCCAATGTGCAGTGAGGAAGATGAACACTTCACATAAGGTTTTCTTAAAGTCTGAACTGTTCCTCCAATATCCTGTTGTGGAATACAATAAAAATATGATTAAAGCTATAAACATGGAGGTAACTGTTGAATTATAAAGTCTATATTGATTAGCTTATTTTTCATCCATTGTGCTGCAAAATCTCATGTATTTTCAAAAATAACACTCCTTGATAAATAAAATGATAAAGAGACATTCTGTATCAAGTTCACATCAAAGTCTGAAAGACACGATTTTAAGCTTTGTTACCCTCCTACCTTATGGCCCCCCAAAAGGTCAAGGAGTGAAGAAGCATCACTTAGATGATGAGTAACACACTTTTGAAACTCATTTCCCCAAAACATTGTCAAGAAAAGGTTGAAATTCTAAGGACACAATGGGCGTTATTGCTTTCATTATTTCCAAAGCATTTTAACATCTATTATGCGGTTGCTACAAAAACCCTATGAAATAGGCAAGCCGATAAAATATCAGTTTCCTAATTAGAAAAGGATACTTAATTCTCTAAAAATGACGTGACTGGTCATTTAGTCAAGTTTTAGAGAAAAGACCTCCTGCTTAGGGTGGGCCTTCGAAGTTCCCTGGAGAGGAGTGGACCGATTTCCCCTGTCTGAGCTGTTCTTTCTGTTTGGCAGGTCAAGCTCGCTCTGCAGCTTCAAGTTGTATTGAAATATTTCCAGCAAACAAACGGCCTGTAATGTTTCTACCCAAATCATTTCAAGGTCAAAACACGCGGGCATCAGAAGCCCACTGGAGAATGGGTACTGCCTGCTCTCATTTTTTCAGACCCATGTGCTACCCACAGGATCGCTAGGTAAAAATTTTAATAAGTGGCAGAATAAGCAGCAACTTACATTTATTGATGAGTCTTTCAAACTTTTCCACCAAGATGACAATCTGCATCCCTATTATTAGAATAATGCTTCTCCAAGTCTCCTAGACCCTAGAAACGAGAGCTTCCTGACTTCGGAGCGGACTATGGTTATCTCACAACGTCACCCTTCATACTATTCAGCAGATACTTTTCCTTCCCTGGAGAAATGACTCTCGCAAATGACTCGAAGCTGTTATTGCAGGATCAATGACCTGAATATATGGGAGTAAAACTCCCCAGAGAATTGGATTTGAGAGACTTGGAGCTTCCCAGGAATCTGAAAGAAATGGCATTTAGGTTTTCATGGCCCACTAGAGCCGGTTAAAAGGTCAGAAATAAAAGGTTATTGACCTGAGAGATTTTCTTGGGGGGATGAGGCACCAGGGCTGGCAGCCCCTGGGTCCCTCCAACTCAGGGATCATAAAGGAGCTCACAGGTCACCGACTCCAGAGAAAATGAGAGTGGGGAAACAACGGGAAAATCTACTTGGCATTTTATTTGATTTTTATTGAAATTACTAGGTAAAGCTCTGCTTTCAGAAAGAATATACTAGCTCCGGAATAAGTAGTACCGGTTTGTTTTGGGTTTTATAATCTCAATTCCTATGCCTTTAATAATTCCTGCGCTGGGACTTCCCGAGGTCTCCAAGTAAGTAAAGAACTACATAACTGGCTGTTTCACGATTTTCTCTTAAAAATTACCCCCATTGACTTGCAACCAGGAAACAGCAAACATAAAATCCTCCTTAGCTTTGATCAAGACAAAATGCCAGTCATCTGAAACAGTGTTTGACAAGGAGGATGTGCAACAGGAAGTAAACTAGCAAACCGGGCCATGAAATTGGAGAGAAAGAAAAAGGAGAAAGTTCACTGATCAAAAAGCTGTCACAGCAGCTAAGAGGAAACATCTCCAGACGTGACACAAGACACCCTTTTGGAAAGATTAAGCCTGTGGGCAGCGCGGTCGTATATCTCCTTGGCATGTTTGAAAAGCGCTGCATCTCGGAGGCCGTGAAAGTGCCACTTTCCCTCAGAATCTACAACCTGGAAATGCCCTGTTCTGGGCAACTTATTACACCCAGCCCGAGCATTAAAGTGCCGCTTCATTCCCTTCTTGGAGTTTGACACCGGCCGAGCTTGTTTTTCTGGTCCCCTGGGGCAAAAAAAATAAGCAATAGCCAACAGTTATTTCACATTTTAAAATGTCCTTTCCTCTCCCAAACTTCTCCCCCTCCCAGACACCTTGCAATACCTGAGCTCCTGTTCAGAAGAGAAACGGGAAAGGAGATTTGACTCAGCTCGCGGTGCAACCGTGGGCGGTTCACCACCACCGACTGGGCTGAGAGAGCCTTGCACAGGCCTCTGAGCAAGGGAACAACGGGGGCTGAACGTGGCCTGAATCAGGGGACTTCTTAAGACATTTCCATCTGTCATCGGTCTCAAACCTTACAGTACCCCGCACCTTTCGATGGTGTCTGATCAGTGCTATATGTCCACGGGGCAAAAAGTAAATCCGCTGTTTGTATAGCACTACACCAAGGTATGACTATCACGCAGGTATAACTCCTACGGCAGCACACGTAGGAGACTTTGTGAGACAAAAGTCATTATTGTGTGTGTTCATGGTATTCTCTTTTTCTCCTACAAGCTTGAAAAGAAGCAGTCTTTGCTCACCTCGCTCTGGTCCCTGCACTTGTGGTGCAGAATCAGGGAAGTGGACAGAGAACTGGAGAGCAGACAGAATGGAAGAGACAGGAAACAAGAGAAGAAAGGGGTTGGACCAGCTGGAGGAGGGGGAGCTTTTGTATGTTGGGGTTTGGGTTGCTTATTGGTTGGGAATTAAGAGTGCAGGAGAGGGCCGGGCGCGGTGGCTCACGCCTGTAATCCTAGCACTCTGGGAGGCCGAGGCGGGCGGATCGTCCTGAGCTCAGGAGTTCGAGACCAGCCTGAGCAAGAGCGAGACCCCGTCTCTACCAAAAATAGAAAAGAAATTAATTGGATAGCGAAAAATATATATAGAAAAAATTAGCCGGGCATGGTGGCGCATGCCTGTAGTCCCAGCTACGCGGGAGGCTGAGACAGTAGGATTGCTCGAGCCCAGGAGTTTGAGGTTGCTGTGAGCTAGGCTGACGCCCCGGCAAGAGAGTGAGACTCTTGTCTCAAAAGAAAAAAAAAAAAAAAAAAAGAGTGCAGGAGAGAAATTGCTGGGGAAGGGCACCTCCTTTTTGTAAAGAGCCCCCTAAGAGTGGCTGAAATGGGAAGATAAGATTTTGAAGATAATTTGGTATAAATTAAAGATGTATTTCCTTCTCTCCTTTTGTGGTTTCCCTAGACACAAGCTAAAAATGGTGTTAGTATTAGTTATATTTTTCCGCTGAACAATGGTTTCTTTTTTTTTTTTTTTTTTTTGAGACAGAGTCTCACTCTGTTGCCCAGGCTAGAGTGCCATGGCATCAGCCTAGCTCACAGCAACCTCAAACTCCTGGGCTCAAGCCATCCTTCTGCCTCAGCCTCCCGAGTAGCTGGGACTACAGGCATGTGCCACTATGCCCAGCTAATTTTTTCTATATATTTTTAGTTATCCGATTAATTACTTTCTATTTTTAGTAGAGACGGGGGTCTCGCTCTTACTCAGGCTGGTCTCAAACTCCTGAGCTCAAACGATCCGCCCGCCTCAGCCTCTCAGAGTGCTAGGATTACAGGCGTGAGCCACCGCGTGGGCCTTGAACAATGGTTTCTTTAAAACACCTTGAGACTGGGTCACATGGGGCCCCAGTCATAATCAAGTCTTTGAAACTAGTAGTGTCAAAAGGAAACTCAAATAGGATCTTATAGTCATCGCTGATTAGAGCCCCATTCAGCAAAGACTCATTTTGCCAACATTGACCATTCTTATCTGCTGATAAGAATGACACCTACATGACTACTGTCCCTTGATGTTCTTGAAAGATAAAAGAATACCAGACTAGCCCTGATGGTATCATTATATTGATAAACGTGTTCAATCAACCAGATGTCTGTCTCTGAGTAAACAACAGATCTAGATGCTTAACTGGAATTTTCATTTCATCTGGAGGTTTGCTGTCAGGGAGATATGGTCATTGACTCTTTCAAGTGTCAAAACTCCGGTAGGTTGGGTGCAAGGCATGCAGCTGCCTCAGCAGAGAAATAAGCTAAGAATCAGGGGACTGTAAAGATAATGATGGTGATGGGGTTCAGGATACCCTACCCCAAAAATGATGTCAGTATTAGCTATATTTTTCTATAGCTAATACTCAGAGCTGTATATAGAGTATCTGACACCTTGAATGAATTATTTTTTAATACCCCCCCACACAGGACAAAATTATTTTTAGTAATAGACATGAAATGAACCTAATAACAATGGCCAGAAAAGAAATACAACGAAAATCTTCTTTTATTGAATTGCCTATGTATAATTGGCCTGTTAAAATAATAATAATGATAAATAATAAAATACATGTTAAAGTATATAAAAGAAAAAAACTAATGTATTAACACTTTATAATTTACACTTATGTAATTTTTTTGAAAAGAGAAAAAACTCATAGGTATGTATTTGTCTGTTACAGTAATGAATCTCACAATTCACATTGTTTCACTGTTTAAAATTTGAAACACACCCAAACTCCAAGTGACCATGTTTCTTCATGTTTAAAATCACTGTGCTATTATTTTTATTTCGAATCCACAGTTTAAATGCAGAAATATCTGGTACCACAGGGGTGGAGAGACAAACCCTAGGCAAGCTCAAATGATTCGGAATTATTACAAACGTGAGTCTGAGTCTGCTTGTGCATTGACAGCCAACTGTGTAACTAGGAGTCCTCATAATTAAGTTCCATGAAAAGTACAACCTGTATTAAAGGACAATAATAAGAATGTGCTCACTTGAAGCTTACATGTAAGTTTATTATAATTACTAAGAGTCAATTGTTTAGAACTTAGACCAGGGTGGGAAACCTGCAGCCTTAAGGCCACATGTGGCCTTCTAGGTCCTTAAGTGCAGCCTTTTGGCTGAATCCAAATTTTACAGAACAAATCCTTTTACTTTTATTAATAAATTTTTGTTCATCTTTTATATTTTTATTGTATTTTTTATTTTTTATTTATTTTTTTGAGACAGAGTCTCACTCTGTTGCCTGGGCTAGAGTGTCATGGCATCAGCCTAGCTCACAGCAACCTCAAACTCCTGGGCTCAAGTGATCCTACTGCCTCAGCCTCTCAAGAATCTAGGACTACAGGCATGTGCCACGATGCCCAGCTAATTTTTTCTGTATATTTTTAGTCGTCCAGCGAATTTCTTTCTATTTTTAGTAGAAACAGGGTCTCACTCTTGCTCAGGCTGGTCTCAAACTCCTGAGCTCAAACGATCCGCCCACCTTGGCCTCCCAGAGTGCTAGGATTACAGGCGTGAGCCACCACGCCTGGCCTTTATTGTATTTTTTAAATGAATGTATTTAAAATGCCAAGGAATAAAGTAAGTTTCAACGATAGAATACTCCCCAGATTGACTGGCACAATTAGAACATTAGTCAGCCATAAGGGCTAAATTGACAGGCTATGCTCATGATTTAGTTCTAACTTTCCCCACCTGACTGGTGCCACTACCACACGAGGCCAGCTAGCTAGAGTGTATGGGGGTCGAGTACACCAGTCTGTTATCAGCTTTTGACAACGGTGCACTGTGTTTCCGTGTGAAGTGGAATTTGTGAACAGTTGCACAGCTTGACAGTATTTTTTAATTCTATCTGCTTAACAGCCCATCCTGTCAAAGAAGACCAAGAGAGCGCTGAAGAAAGAAAACGGATTTTTTAATGAGGACTGGGAATTGCAATATTATCTTGTTTCTGCTAAAGATAAGATTATTTGCTTGCTTTGTGATACTGCAATATCAATATTAAAGAAATTCAATGCTGGCCGGGTGCGGTGGCTCACGCCTGTAATCCTAGCACTCTGGGAGGCAGAGGCGGGAGGATCATTTGAGCTCAGGAGTTCGAGACCAGCCTGAGCAAGAGTGAGACCCCGTCTCTACTAAAAAAATAGAAAGAAATTATCTGGACAACTAAAAATATATATAGAAAAATTAGCTGGGCATGGTGGCACATGCCTGTAGTCCTAGCTACTCGGGAGGCTGAGGCAGTAGGATTGCTTGAGCCCAGGAGTTTGAGGTTGCTGTGAGCTAGGCTAATGCCACGGCACTTGCTCTAGCCAAGGCAACAGAGTGAGACTCTGTCTCAAAAAACAAAACAAAACAAAAATAAATAAATAAATAAATAAAACGAAAAAGAAAAAAAAAAAA
>RJWJ010021880.1:0-27443 GCA_004363605.1 Indri indri | reverse complement strand
AGTGGTTTGGTTTACTGATATAACCAGAAATTTGGAAGTAGGCAGTTCTAGAGATATTGGGGCGACAATAATAACATCTGCTACAAAGGAATCTTTGATGTTTTCCCCCAAATTCCCATCAGCAATTCTCTGTACCTCCTATCTCCCTTTGGGTTTTTATTTGTACTTGATTATAGCATTTATCACATTATTCTCTGGAATATAATTGTAATATACATGTTACATTCTCATTGAGTCTCTTACAATAAAGAGCACAGCACCTTACTTATCAAATCAAAGGCTCTCAAGTCAAAATTATCAAGTTCTACTGTTGGCTAGTGATGAAAAGTGATCATAAAGACACTAACTGAAGATCTGTTGAATATAATGGATAATTGGCAAGAGAAGCAAGTATTTGAACAGGAATAGAATGGACTTTAGACACTATCCATTCCAATTGCCTGATTTTTACAAATGAGAACTTGGGGCTCCGAAGGGCTAATAAGTTGCCTGGCGTCATGCACTAACTCTCAGAAGATGTAGGACAGACCACCCCCAGAAGTTAACACTAAAATTGGTCATCCCTGGATGATGAGATTGTAGGTTGGTTTTATATTTTATTGTGGAGGTGTGGGGTTGGGTATACCTTTTGGTATTTTTCACACTTTCTTTCAGTGGACATGTTATTTTATATTTAGAGGGTGTGGAAAGCCACAATGAATATTATTAAAAGAATGATACATTTATATAGTTATATTGCATAGTTCTTCTCAGTAGGCAAAGGCATTTTCTATATGTTACCTTCATTCTATACACATATCAGCACTGCAGAGTAAGCAGGGTGTGAGCCCTGTTTTGAATTTGAAAAAACTAAAATTCAGAATGGCTCTGCAACTTGTTCTAGGTCACATACTACTAAGTAATGGATCAAGAACTGAAGCTTGTCTCTGTGTTCCTTTTATTGCAACTCACAGTTAAATTAAGGATAGTAAACTCTTTAAGACCTCATTGTCATGCCTTGTTATCATATCCCTTTATTCTCCATGCTCTGAGCCCCTTATATCAATTCTTCTATCTTTGAGCAGAATAATTTAATCTTCAATTTCTTCCTATCATTTTATATCACAACTATGTGATAACGTTTGACACAGAAAAAGGAATAGAACATCTTCGGTCTAGTGTGGTAATGCAGCTAACAAATGGTCCAGTTTTCAGTGTCATGGTAACTAGTTGTCATCAGCACACTCTTTCCTGATGCTTGTGCAAGAATATAAGGAAAATGTAGATTAACCATGGCTTTGTGTAAACCTTACTGTAGCTTACCTCAGTGCTTGTAGTAAAGAACCTGTAAGAATGGTGAGAAATAGTCATTCAATTACTAAATATTTAGAGACTCCTAATTGGATATTAAGCAACAACTACTACTTTCATTCAGTTAATAATTCCTCTAAGTCAGTATTTGTTTTGCTTTGGAAAATCCCCTACCAAAATGGTTTGACATAGATAGGAATATTTAAAATAATTTCACTTGCTAGAATTTCAAGCTTGAAAATAGAGCAAAGTATTTATGTTACAGGCTCTAATGAAAAAATATTTAGGAATTTTCATTTTTGAATCCATGTGATTAGATGGTTGTACAGTTGACAAAGTTCAGTGTAGGGCAGCCTAGAAATGACTAATCAAAGGAAACAGCTGCTGAACTGGGGAAGGGAAAAGGTTGTTGTTAGGGTTAGTAGAACAACACCCACTGCGGTGCTCGGTGTGGAAAGGCTCACCTCGCCAAAAGTTCTCAGCTCAGTGTATGAGAAGAGTGGCATCAGGTCAATCAAAATGTAGATAGTTTTTATAAAAATAATATTTGAAAACTTCAATTATAAAATAATTAATTACTTACAGTTGGTGAACAGCCAACTTTGCTGCACATGAGTTAGAATATGGAGTCTTATTTTTAAAGGTAAACTAACATGTGCTCTGGACAGATACTGAGAAGCCTTGCAGAGTATCATAATTATGCAATGTGATCATTTTAGTAAAGTAACACAATGTTGTACTAAGTTTTACATACCATCCACTAATTATTTCCTTGGAAAACATATACTGTATTTAAAGTCAAGTTGTCAATATATGATAGGTTTCTTTTAATAGGAAATATTTTGCACAAGATAAATGAAATATTCATTAAGTAACTAGAGAGCTACACAAAAAGTGACAACAGGCTCAATCCAGCTAAAGCAGAGATGTTAATGTCAAATTTCTGAGTGAAATAGCCCGTTAAGTTTTGAAATTCACATTTAATTATTCCATTGACTTTCTAAAAATACAGATATTAAAATGTGAAAAATAAAATTGATTTATGACTACATTTTAAAAATATATGTGTAAGCATAAAATGAGGTTACTTTTTACTGATTCAAATTCCATTTATATACTTCTAAATGGCTCCAGAAATTTTTCTTTTCTCTCTAACTTTTCCCAATCACTTATGAGATAATTGCTTATAAATAGAGATAAATGATTTATTAATTTATTTTGAAATTGATATTTGTATTTTGCTTTTATTTCATTTTTAAGTATAAGATATTTACCTGAGGAATTGTATGTAAATCAAACTTATTTTAAATGCACATGGGTGACTCATTATAATCCTATGATGAATTCCTTTATAAAGCAAATATTCACCCCTTATTTTATCTTTTGCGTAAATATCGAGTTTGCTTAAAGCAAGATTTGCCTGGATTAAAGGTTATGTTCATTGGGAATACTTTTACACTTTGAAATTTAGCATCTATTTCTTTATAGTGAAAGTGGCTTTAACTCTAGATTGAGATAAATAAGAAATATGGATCAATTTCTCCTCTGATTTACTGTGATTCCCTTAGGTTAATCATGTAGGTTATATATGTCTTAATTTTTAGATATAGAATAAGCATAATACAGTCCTTTCTTATAGAAGACAGTTTTATCTTTATGTCTTTACTTATGTAAAATACAGAAAGATTATTAAACTAGGTATAAAACATTTCAAAATGATGATGATGGTAGTGATGATACTTTATCTTGTACAGTGTATTGTATTTTTCAGACTATTTTCATATGCACCATTGTTTTTAATGTTTTTACTACCTCTCTGAAGTAGTCACAGCAGGTATTACACCGCATTTTATAGGTAATTTGACTTTTCTAAGGTGACTTTTCTAAAGTCACACACTCTACTCCACTCAGCCAAAAGTCAATTAAAACAACAAATATTTTAAGCATCTGTTATGTGTTTGCTAACATGCTCAACCTGTGGGGGAATCCTATAAGTAGCACCCATTAGCACTAGTTTCTTTATAGACATTTAGGAATTAAAAGGTGGTTATCGCATGTAAAAATTTACAGAATAAAAATTAACATATTATTATATGCCACATATTAATACTATTGGGGGGGAAAATTAATATTTATTTTTAAACACCTACTATATGCCAGTTTCTTAATCTTAAGTCATCCAATACTGAGAGGGGTTAATTTTATTTTATACATGACAAAGAAACTGAGACTTTTTATTTATCAAAAAATAAAAATAATTTGTCAGAGTTCTCCTAGCTAGTAAGTGCCAAAACCTATACCCAAACGTAGTTCTTTATGATTTAGCAGCCACACCAGGCTGGATTTCTTACATTTACTTTAATAGTTTAATAAAAGAAATGGAGTTTTCGAAGAGCCTCTTGAGCATAATTTTAGAGTGGACTCTTTTGTTTCACAGAAAAAGTTAATGAATGAGGAATAACTTTACCATCCTGGTCATCTGGTCCATAGAACATAAGAATGTGAAAGAATCTTAAAAGATCACCCAGTCTAGGGCTCTCATTCTTCTACTTTCACGTAGAATAACATGGTGGCTATAATTGATAAAACTCTATCTTACATCACTAGTCATTCATTTATCCATTTTTTTCAGAAGATGTTTAAGAGGGCCTACTATGTGCTGCAGTATACAATACAGTGTACAATGGTGAACAAGACATGATTGCAGCCTTGTTACAGATTTTTATTGCTAGAGCTATTTAGAGACATTGCTAGAGTATTGATTACATGCTGAGCTAAGTACTCTAAGAGAACTTTTTAAAAATGGATTTGAACTAGATATACAGACACTTGGAGGGGCGGGGAACCTACGGCCTTCTGATTTTAAGATTGTTCTTTTTTAAGCACCAAAGGAGACAAGAAAACTTCATCTTCCTCTGTTGCACCCCTTTAATAGAAGGATTTGTTCTGTAAAATTTGGATTCAGTCAAAAGGCCACACTTAAGGACCTGGAAGGCCACGTGTGGCCTTAAGGCCGCAGGTTCCCCACCTCTATTAGGAACTAAGTAAATGGTGCTAAGAGCATTTCAAGCAGAGAAATTAACACATGCTATGTTCGGAAAACTAAATGAATGCTAAAGCAGATTGAGCACAGAATGCGAAGGAAGACAGTATGTGATGTATGTGATGAGATCGGAGAAGGGTAGGCAAGGACCACATGATACCAGACCTGGTAGGTCCTATTAAGGAATCTTTCTCCTAAGAATAATAGAAAGCCACTTAAGGTTTTGATTTGCCTTTATTTATTTGGTCATTTGGGGTGAATGAACTCTCTGTAGGTTTTGATTTGCCTTTATTTATTTGGTCATTTGGGGTGAATGAACTGTCTGTCACTTTCTACCATGACAAATGTACCTTCGTCTTTTGGCATCCTCAGTTATGGTTGCTACCAGGACCTAGGTCTTACCTAGCCACATGGCTTCTTAATACTCTTTCCTCTTGCAATAGCTCTTTCTTTCTGAAAAGTATATTTTAGGAGATGTCAGTTAAGAATCTTGAGGTTTGTTTTGTCCTTTTGCCTAGATGTAATATTAATTGACTTCTCATGAACTGTTATCTATTTCTGCTACCTCTAGTTCAACACCGTGGGTGGGGAAAGGGGATTAAGCAACCATGAGAAGGAATTAGTGAAAACTCTGCATCTGCAGAGATTTTAGTTTTAAAAAACCTTCTTCCCTAGGGTTTATTTTCTAGACATATTAACAAAGAAAAAAAAAGTCCTTCCGCTCCACAGTTACCAACCACAACTGCTCTACTGTACTTGAAAGTCTACTGTAGTGAGGGCTCCATAGGTGATGGCTGTTCTTGTTATCAGCAGAGCTCTGATGAAGATTAAACGAAATAATATGTCAGGCTTAGTTCCTAGACATGCTTAAACTGCATCTGGATCCTAGAGAGAGAATTGAACTTGGAAACCACATTCAGCCCCTTTGAATTGTGAGAATAGCCAATCCACCTGTGTCCTTCAGCCTAGCCATGATCAGTTTTAAACTACTCTGTGCTCCCTGCTCCCAGATATTTCTTTCACTGTTAGTATCTCTGCAAACCCCTTCTAGAATGTTGGCTTCAGTGTAAATATATATACAAATAAATGCCCCTACAACACCATTCTCTTTCAGGGTATTTTCTTTCCTCCTCTGCCTTTACAAACTTTCACTTTTAAGGATACTACTTCCTCTGTATTTCTTCATTCGCTCATTTTTTTCACTGAAAAGTTAAGTAACTTTTGTTTTCCAGGTATTTTGCTAGGTTCTGGGAGCACCAGAAAAATAGACAAACCAACCCTTACTCTTCTCCCCCAAAAACATGATACTAAGGCAGTGAAGGGGAAATATGGTTAAGAATACAAGATACGGAGTCAGACAGATTGGATTCAAATTCTGATTCCAATACTTGATAGCTTTGTGACCTTGAATAGTACAGGACTATTTCATAGTCTAAGAATTGATTGAGGTAATCTATGTATGGCCATGAGTGTGGTACTCAGCACATACATAACATTTATGGAGTGGTGGTAGTGCTTTCACTGCATTTTCTACAACTACTACTACTATTACTGTTACTATTATTATCGTTATTATCCCTTTCTCAAGGACCTCTGATTTATTATCAGGATAAATAAACTATTACAATATATTAATATAACTGCTTTAGTGGAGATATTTGTGAAGACATTGAAAGTTTAGAAAAGGAAGCATCTAAAGCTGCCAGGATGAGTTACATAGTCTTCCCAAAGGAGGTGGCCTCCAGCCTTCGCTCATTCCTGTAAACTCCGGGACACAGAGGCCACTATTTTCCTACCACATCGTTGCCCTTTCCTGATCATTTCTTTTTAACTCCTGGGTAAAATTTTTTGCTTGTTTGAGGTTCATACTACCACCTAACTCCTCCTCATTTCCTGTCATTCCTAGAGGACTTTGACACCTGAAAGGACTTTGACATCTTCCTTTCTCCATCAACTTCTGCTATCCTAATTTGTAACAACGTGTAGAATGGTTAGAAGGGACTTGGGCTTTGGAATCAGAAGACCTAAGTTTGAATTCCAGCTTTGCTACTTGGTTATGAAATCTTTGGCAAATCACTTAATCTGTCTGAGCCTGTTTCTTAATTTGCAGAATGAGGATAGTGCCTACCCCCAGGGTAGTTTAAGGATTAAATGCCTTTTAATAAGGGCTCAAAAAATGTTGCGTACTCCTGTGACCAGCAAAGCTGTGGTGAGGCTTTGTTGGAGTAATATATGCTGGCACTTAGCACAGTTTATTTTCCTCCTTGAATTCAATATTCTTCATTTGCATGTCACTTGAGTAACTCAGGCACCTGGCTACACTTAAATATAACGATCACCCAGAACTAATGTAGCTCTCAAATTTTAAATGGTATTGTACCATTTTCCTACCACAACCTAATATTCTTCCCTCTTTTTTCTCTTATGTTCGCTACCCTTATTTAGATTCATTAAGACTGCCATTCAGATTTGGATGAACTTAACCAAATTACCTTCATTCATTCCCCTTTTTCTTAGTCTTAGTGGAAAAGATTTTTCTTCCCCTGACCAACACTGACTCCAACACCTGTGCTTTTGATTGAAAAGAGTTTTCTTTTTCTTTCCAAAAGCTTCTTTCATCATCTGCTACATTTTTAACCTCTTCTTTTAGTTTTCTTTAACCGTGTATCTAAAATATGTAGAGAATATATAAAGACTTTCCAAAACTTAACAGTAAAAAAAAAATAAAATCCGGTAAGAAAATGGACAAAAGACGTGAACATCCATTTTACCAAGGAGGATACACAGATACCAAATAAGCACATGAAAAGATGTTCAGCATCATTATCCATTAGAGAAAAGCAAATTAAGACCACAATGAGATATCACTACACATCTATCAGAATGGCTGGAGTAAAAAATAGTGACAACATTGAATGCTGATGAGGATGTAGAGAAACTGACTCACTCATAAATTGCTGTTGGGATTATAAAATGGGACAGCCATTCTGGAAAAGTTTGGCAGTTTCTTACAAAACTCAACATGCAAGCACCGTACTCATCAGCAATTATACTCTTGGTCATTGATCCCACAGAAATGAAAATTATGTTCATAGAAAAACTTGAACACTAAGATTCACAGCAGCTTTATTCATAATAGCCCAAAAGTGGATACAGCCTGGATGTCCTTCAATAGGTGAATGGTTAAACAGACTGTGTACATCTATACAATGGAATACTACTCAGAATAAAAAATAATAAACTATTGATACATGCAACATTTTGATTGAATTTCCAGAGAATTATGCTGAGTTAAAAAAAAAAAAGCCAATCCAAAAAGGTTATACACAGTTTGAATTCATTTATATAATATTCTTGAAAGGACAAAATTATGAAAGTGGAAAATAGGTTAATGGGTTAACAGAGGTTCAGTATAGGCGAGTGAAGGTTGGAGGGAAGTGGGTGTGGCTGTAAAAGGAAAACATGAAGGATCATGGTACTAATGAACTTTTCTGTTTCTGGACTGTACCAGTGTCAATATCCTAGTTGTAATATTAAACTATGGTTTTGCAAGATGTTATCATTTTTGGAAACTGGATGAAGGTGCACAGACTCTATAATTTCTTATAATTGCATGTAAATCTACAATTATTTCAAAATAAAAATTTAATTTAAAAATTAGTGATTCATTTTGCAAGCAGAACGAAAAGACGAGGAAATTTTAGGAGGAAAAGGAAAGAAAATTAGCAGATCAATCCAGAAGATCTAACATTTAATTATTAGATATTCCAAAAAGAGGAAAACAAGAAAACAGGGAAGAAAAAAAAAAAAACAGAAAAGAGAAAACAAATTTTCTCATATTGAAGGACATCGATCTCCAGATGGAAGAGTCTCACCCAACACAATAAATGAAAAAGGCATACCACTGAAGAAATTAAAAACTTCTAAAAGCATCTAGAGAAAAAAATACAGATCACATTCAAAAACAACAGAAAAAAGCATTGGATTGGTCTATTGGAATCTAAGCATGTAAAGAAGAAAACAAACCAGGAGGAAAAAAGGTCAACTCAAACAATGTCCTTCCTTCTCAAGCATTCTCACTGTTTGAGTGAGAGCTTCAGCAAAAGGCAGACGTAACTAAGAAGCTGAGTTCCAGCAAAAGAGAGAAATGACATGAACACCCAGGAAGTTCCAGGACAGATCTGGAGAACAGCAGCTCAGATGAGACCAAATGGACAGAGGGCTTTGGGAAGGAGATCTTTTGGAGGCTGAAGGGAGGAGTAAGGGATCAATATATTTTCAGAGATTTTTAAATATTTGAAAATTATCAAGGATAAGAATGTGACAGCTGTAATAAAGAAGGCTGGTGGGTACACAGCAAAAATAGCAAAGATTAAAAAACAAGGCAAATATCAACTTTAGGAGAAACAAAGAGCAGCAGAACATATTCACATAGTCATAATAATGCCTGTATTCACAATTGATTAATCAAAAATGGTGTTATAACTGGAAATAGAGGGTTGGGAGTTAGTTATAAAAGAGTTAAATTTATGATAATAGAAAGTCAGTCCTTAGCATCTAAAATTCAGTTAAGCACAAGATAATCAGTATAACCATATTCTTCAGAAATGTAGCATTAAATACTAAAGGAAAAGACTAAAAGAGTTGACAAGTGGTTTCTCTGAACAAAGTTTAGGAGTCAGGATAGACAGGACATGAGAATGTTGTTTTTAATCCTTTTAGGTTTTTTCTTTTTAACTGTGCGTATGCATTTGATCTTTTAAAAAAAATTTAAAAGCAAAAAAGGCACAATTGATAACAGAAGAAATATCTTAGTCAAGCTGTCGGGGGTACTGCAGTGAGTAATTAATTAATTTGGTAATTAATCCAGACGTCATTCACCAATACCAGTAAGTGTCCATTCTTCCCTCATCAGTGGTGGAATCTGACCTGCCAAGGACCATCACTGTCTACGAGCTTGAGAAAGATTACAGTCAGAGCACAGAGAAAGCCTATTAATGTAGAGGCTGTTGATTCCTAGCCTTGGTGCCACAGAGGCTAGAGAATGCATAGAAGTTTTAGAGAATCCCAGGAAATGTGCCCTTTCCAGCCCCTCACGCTTCTGCAGCATGGTGTGGTGAAAACACACCTTGGACAGGTAACCTAACTGCTGAGCCCTCGTTTCTGCACCTGGAACATGAGAATAACAGTACGGTTTTTATGAGGATGGGAAATAAACATGTCATGTGCCTGAACAGTGCTTAGTACATACAAGTACTATTATGGTTTTTGAAACGACAGACAGCATTAATAGTAATATTAGTATCACATCCTGTGATTGTGGGCTTCTAGTGATTAATTTACCACCATAGCTCTCTCTTGATTCCCCACACCTTGATGTTTGTAATTAGTTTTTATTCAGAATACTGCCAAAGGACTGGGCACATAGCTAATGATCACAACTCCTGTTGAAGAGGTATCACCAGATAGGTCAATATTAAGAGTCCCAGGGGCAGCTGAAGCAAAATGGTCTAAGCTGGGCTATGTGAGAAGGCAAAGTTTTGAGGGTGCAGTCATTTCTTTGTTTTTAATGTTGCTGTTGAACTTGTTCTCAGCCGGAGTCTAGGTTGTTATAACTCTGAGAGAAAGGGGTCCAAGGTACCTTCGGCTGACACTGCAGAATTCATATCAAGGTCTTTGTGTGTTGTTCCTTGGGGCGTAGCCAGAACATATAATATGCTTGTATTTTTAACATTTTTTTATAACTCCAACAATCAAAAGGTCATAATTTGTTGTAATGATGCTATAATTAAGTTGTGGTAAATGATAGCATTTGTAGATTTTATAACCAGAATTGATTCATAAAATGAATACAGTCCCAGCAGTTTATGTTAACATAATTAAATGGAAATGTAATTCTAACTCAGTTTGCTTATTAAATTGAAAATTACCGGGTTATGAGCACTCTTACATTTCTGTCAAAATTGGTCTAACTCTAGAATTACATGAAATATCCATTAAAATAAAGCATATTTAAGGCTCTGTTGCTGGTGGCAAATAAATTTCTTAAGCACATGCAGATTGATCATGTGAGCGCATGTGCTGTTAGTTAGGTTCCTGCTAACGCCTCTTCTCTTTCCTCTACAGCCATTGGTTTAGCCCTGGGGCTAGGACTGAGCTTGACCAGGTAAGGAATGTTCCAATCCACGAGGAAGTTACTCAGTCTCTTTCAAATCTTTAACTGTCTCCCTGCAGGGTAGTAGATCAGCTTTACAAGAAAGGATATAAATCCCCAGCTTACTTAAAAATGAGTTAATTGTGCCAATGCTTAATACACTGACTAAATGAATGATCCTCAGTCACCGTCAGGGTCAGGGTTTTCTCTACTGTCACCTTCCTCAGTCACACATGTGACCTCCATGGAAAGGCTCTGCCACTCACTTGTTTGTAGGACCTCCCTATTTATATTTCTTTTCCATAAAGGTAAGGTATCAAAACAGTCCCTATGCTTAAGAATGAATTTGTATTAAACATAAGATCAGCCAGCAAGAGACTATTTTTATCTGTGAAGTTTAGAAGACAGTAATAGTTTCTTACAAGTTTCCATTATTATCTCTAGAAGAATTGTTTTTTTAAAAAAATCTCTTACTGGTATATATGATAACACAATGATTAGTTGACTTAGCGAGAAGTTAGCATTCATTTCAGTTACTTTTCATATAAAATAGTCTACTTTATTTGTCCCTTGAAAGTATTTGTCTCTGAAGCATGCTAAAGTTATTTAGAGCTTAAATTTGTGTCAAGTTTTAAAGAATATACCTTGTAGGGTTTGCATCCTTGCAAAGTTTTTTTTTTTTTATTGTGGATGATAAAAGTTATTTTTAAAAAACAAGGAAATGATAAACCTCAAGTACTCAGGGATGATTTCTTCCGAAGGGTAGGAAGGTAGGCAGGTAGTAAAGAAGAGTTTGTACTTGGTCATGGCAATTGGTGACATGACTCTGTTGGTGATGTTTGGTTTCCTGGGTTGGCCAGCAGATTCATAGGTGGTTGCATGTACCATAGTTCCTTTTACTTATGAAAGGAAGGTGCTACGCACTTCATTAAAATTATTCTTTATTTCTTAACACACATGAGCCTAATAAAAAAGATCTTGTGGATTTAGTTTTAATGATTTTTTTAATTTGCCTTTTTCCATGAGACTGATTTGCCTCTTTACAGATAGTTCTCACATTAATAATAGAATAGGTACCACTATTTTTATAGGTTCAGAAATTAACAAGGCTAAGTTACATCTGTGATGAGGTCATCTTATTATTTAGAATGAAAAAAATTCGACTTTCTGCTTTCCCAAATGATTCATGTCTCTCCATGTATAATGCTTATAAGATTTTGTTTCTAGTATTAAGTTGAATCAGGATTATTTTATCCCAAAATAAAATTTTTTAAAGCTCATTTTCTACCTTGTGGAATTTGAGAAATACTGAAGTGATGTTATAAATTTGTGTTTTAGATCACGGCAAACCTGGTTACTTCCAGCCAAGCTTTATTCTCCAGTTAAAAATTAATTTTAACAGCTGATAACTTATAAGGAAGAAAGTTGACCAGTTCTTTTTCATTTTTTAATTTTTTAATCTTTTGACCAATTTTTGAATCAGCCTGTTGCTTAAACTTTGGTTTACTATTTCAGATTTTATCTTGACTAGATGGGTTATTAATTAATAAATACAGTTAATTCTTACTACGTACTGTATTTATTTTCTGTAAAGTCAACTTAAACACTAAAATTGTTGAATACTGAACCATTGCTCACAGGGGCAACACAGAATTAGGTTCCTTTGAGCCTTTGGTCACAGTATATTCATCAACTGATCAATGCATAGCCTTGTTTTAGGTGTGTTTCTGTTTAAAGACACCTTATTTAATATCTGTTGTTAATTCATCGCATAACTCATAGCCAACAATGTTATGACTTGTCCCTAAACGAGGCTTATCTAAAGCATGTATTTTCTCTGGAGGGCATATCACTGCCTTATTGCAGTGAGGAACACTAAGCAGCACTTCAGCACTATGCTTGGGGCCATTTTAAACAGTGAAATCACCAACAAAAGCACAATTATACAAAAAAAAAAAAAAAAATAGCGCTAAACGGACCACAAAAAAGACACTTGTTTACACTATGGGAACTGAAACAAGGCAGTGTCACCTTGATAGACCTTAGCTAGGAACGTGTGTTGCAGGCGACCCAAATTTGTATCACTCTGCCTACTTATGTCTGCAAATAACTGCAAAAGCACCGGAAGTATTGATTTTGGTGTTACTAATAAATTTTAGCAAGTAGGTGACTTTGCAAATCTGTGAATAATGGGGATCACCTGTACATGTAAGTGTATGTACAAATATACACTACTTACATTTTGAGGGGTAATAATTTCTTAGTTCAACTTAGATCTAACTACAGCAAAGTAAACTATTGGCTAAACCCAGGCACAAGTGATGAAATGCAAGACCACGAAGAAGTATAAAACCCTTCAATATATTGTTGAATGAATGGCTAATTTGCATGCGTCATTACCTTTTATTTTTCTCATACCAGCTTAGCAACACAAAGAATCAATAATATTAACCCCACTCCTCATTACTTTCCCCTGTCTTATGATTCATCTTTCTTGCTGTTTTTCCATGCTAAATCCCATTTCCATTTACCATGCTTAGATGCATAGCGGTCATGCCTTTATTATACATTTACTAAAGAACTTATCTACCAGCCATTATCTATCTAGCACTCTATATCAAAAGAGATATTTGTAAAAAAACAAACAAACATAGCTTTTCTCCTGAGGTGGTTATAGTCTGGGGCAGGTAAGTAGTAATTAGATTTTGTTGATAAATATTTAAGAAAACCACACAGGGACACAATAAAGGCCACTCAAGAGAAATGTCGAAGTCAGTACAGGGGGGAAAAGCAACTGTATGAAACATCTCTTTTTTTTTTGGTCTTCTTTAATTCTGAGGCTTTGCCTCCTTGAACATCTTATGGTTTGACATTTTGACCAAGTTTATAAGTATCTTAATGAGTCAGATCATAGTTTAGATATTACTTAGTTCTTTTAGTGTTGAGGACACTGAGAGGTTGAGTGCGAAGAGACTTAAAGTTATTTTGCAGACATTTGAGAAATTACCAAAAAGTGACAGCCAGTAGAAACATTCCTGAGCAAGAATGCCTTATGCATACCAGGTAGTAAAGAGAGGCTTGCATGGAATAAGAGTTCTGCCCTTTGCTTCTTCCTCTTGTGATAGCTATTTGAGACGTTTAATAATCTTGTAAAAATGTCGTGAATAGCCATAGAAATTCTTAACTCCCTTTCTGTAACAGTATAAACCATTATTCACAAAGAACACTTTTCTTCCTGGTTTAATTCAGCAATTTTTAAAATTGTGTGCCTAGGTTTTTCATTGATGGGTTTTAATGTAATTCTTACATAAGCTGTTTTTTAATATACATCTGCAGGTCACTAATAAGGGGATTGTATCTTCGTGTGGCCTAAGTCCAGCAATCTGAAAGTTGGAAGGTAAGAAGCACTTCGCACCATATTCAGAAGTTCTATATCTAATCAGACTTGACATTATTGAGTCAGAACCCTGAAAAGTAACCTCACTTGTGACACTGATAGGAGTCCAAGGAAACACAAATATTATCAATAAGAAGAATGAAGAATTTCTCAAAATCTGATGAGCTAGTCTTGCTTATTTTAGAGGAGGGATCAATGATTCTTGTTTATTTTATTTTGAATTCATAACCTGAATTCCTTTTTAAAAAAAAAAATATGTTGGGGATCTTTTAAGTACAAATATATGGTTTTCTGTTCTAGTAACACCCTAGATTAATTTTTTCATTTTTGTCCCTTAAAAGATCTAGGTTTACGTATTAACTCGGTGTATCACGATGCAGAGATCTGAGTCTGTGTTTTTATCTGAGCTTCATTTTAAAGTTGCAGTGGAACACCCAGATTTATAATTTTATTGATGAAGTGAGATAATTTCATAATGGCTTTTGTATATAGATGCATTGCATGAATTTCGATGTTTGTCTCATTTTTATATACAAAGACTGTCAAAATCTTAAATTTGAGGAAGAAAACACATTGTCATATGAATCTAATAGAAGGAGTATAACTCAAAGTTCAGAGAGCATCCTGTCTCATTTAAGTTCTTCTAGGTTGGTGGCCTCTCTGACAACTATCCAGACCTAGTAGGTACAACCTGATGTTTATTTTGGTCATTATAGTTGCATTTTTCAAAGCTAAACAGTAGAATTCTTTTCTTATTTCATAACATTGTGTTTGGAAATTTGAGTTCTTCATTTGAGCTGTTTTAACACAAACCTCAGGAATAGTACTCAAATATCTGTCTTTTATCTTAGAATTAGAAAAGTTAATTAACTACTGTTAATTTAAGATAGAGGTAGAGATTTCATCATCTAACCTCTAGCTATCTGTGTCACAAATGTTGGTTTGTATATATTTTTTTAAAAGGCACTAGACTTAGAAATGCCAAAGTAATTAATTATTTTTTTATTTCCAGAAACAATTTAGTGTTCATGGTACGAAGTGTTTCTAAATTGAAACACTTTCAGATTAATGGACTTAAGATAAATGGTTGCTGTTTTCTCTAAGTAGTAATAATGAGATATGGCTTCAGTTACATATCAGATACCAGATCTCACTCCCTATTTCTTTATCTCATTTGTTCATTCATTCATTCAGCGAATGTTTATTGAGCATTAAAAATGTTGCAGACACAGTGCTGAACTCTGGAGATGTAGGCAAAATTGAATAGTTGAAGCAAAGGGCCAGAGATGAGTGAGAGCATGGTATGTACCCCAAACTAAAAAGTTCAGTATGGTTTGGATATATACTGAGAAGTAAGGAGATTAGGTCAAGGGTAGGAGAAAGCATAATAAATTCTGAGTTTAGAGATGCAATCAAATTATGAAGGGCAATGAAAGCCCTACACAAGATTTTGGGTTTATCTCAAAAGAGTAATACAATTAGATTAATTTTAGAAAGCTCATACTGGCTACAGAGTGAAGGATGGATAGACGGGGGCAAGGCTAGAGACAGAGAATGCATTTGGGAGGCCGTTACAGGTGGGAGAAGATGATGATGTGAACTAGAATGGCGCAGCGGAGATGGAAAGAAGTAGATATGTATTTAAGAGAAATTTAAGACATACTTATTTAGTTAAGACATTCCTGAAAGAATGATCTAACCATATTCTTGGCAATCTATTAATAGTTAAGGTCTAATCCTTCTCAAAGACAGCCAAATAAACTAATAATTGATTCTAAATGGTGTCGTCAAACAGTTCAAAGCAGTTATCCTTCATTAAAAACTATGGATGCTGGTAAGACAATACCCACTGATAGCCAGGCTCATGAATTGTAATCATAATCACAATTGTAGCATATCAGTCATACTTTTTCTCAGCGTTTCCTATGTTCCAGTCTCATAGCGCTAAGTGTTTTACATGGTTTATCTTATTTAATACTCTCAATAGCCTTATAGGTAAATTTTTATTATCTCTGTCTTACAGGTAGAGACTGGGGCTTAGAGAGGTTAAATACTTTGCCTAAGGTTGCACAACTTGTAGGTGGTAAAGCTGTTACTGGAACCTAGTGACTTGTTAGTTACTGGCACAGCTGGAATTAGAACCCAGATCTAGCCTGCATTATTACTTATAAGACTTCTATTTTTGTTGGGGTTAATTGCTAATATTCTGTACAACTTCTTTTTAGCCCAGTCTTGCATATAATCATATTTCTGCATAAATAAGATAAGCTACAGTTGGAGTGAGCACATAGCAAAGAGTATTTGACTATTTGTTTTTTTCTTTCCAATTAGTTAGGGTAAAGAAAGTGTGAAGGGAAGTGGTTGGTAAGGCATTTTGAGGAGGCAATCAAATATATATTTTTTTGTAATTATATATTTCCAAACCAATAATTTTTTTGAAGAGGAATGTTTTAAGTTGTGTTTCTTTACCATGTTAGGCCAGTAGGGACAGAGAAAATAATATTAGCTCTTTTATGTCAGCACAGGTGACACAGCCTTGAAAAATTCACAGCTGCATGAATGGTAGAGGCCATTGACAAGACAGATTACATTACTTTAACCAGGGCTATGCCGGAGAACCAGCAACAGAACTGAGTTCTAGACTTCCAGTTCTAGGCTACATCTGAACTGACTGCGAGAGCAGTTTATCTGTCCAGGAAACCCTGGGTGCTCGCTCTAACATATTTGCAACAGTGACAATGGCATCTCCAGCAAAGGTGGTTCTGTAGTCTTTGCTTTAAGAGAAAGCAGTAGAAAAAAAAAACAATGCGAGTGAACGAATAGTGTCCCTTTGAAAAAATATTTTTCTACTTGCCAAATAATATAATGAAAATATTTTTGTTTCTACAACTTTGTCTTAACATTTTGTGTAGCATCAGCTTCTGAGAGATAACCGAGCTGAAAGAGGACACAAGAAAAATTGTTCTGTGAAAACAGCGAGCAGGTAAGCAAATCAAAATCACTTTTAATTCTCATTATTAAATCATGTTCCATTCTCTTTGATACCAATATGAATGTCGTGAATTATCATTTGGGCTGCCTTTGGTTCTAAAAAGTTGGCCTAAAATATTTTATATACTATTTAGACTATTTAGACTATTTCAGAATTATTAATAATGAATAGAAAGATGCAATTTTATGTATATGTTTTAAATCTGGTGAAAAATAAAGAATGAATTTTAAAAAGGAAAAAGTTATGTCTCCTATAACTAATGAATTTTAGTTTAGCATTTAGAATAATTGTTTATTTTTTAATTTAACAAATTGAAATTAATCTTTTCCCCCAAACTTACACAGTTCTTAGACCTTATGTTACAGCAATATGTGTATTTATTCTAATAACATACAAATGAGTAAAGACTGGGTATGAAATAGTCTTTTTTTAAAAAGTGCTTTTAGGGTCTTATTCATTTTATGTTGCTAAGTCAATGGTATTTTTTCCTTTAATACAAAGAATTTACCCTAGCTAATTTTTTAGATAATATATTTTCAACTTTTGCGTATGGTATTTCTAAAGACTTAATTTTGATTTAGAAGAAAACGGCTACTCTTCTTGTCAGAATATTGATCAGAACTACTGCCCTGAGATTTACATTTATTTAATTTTTAGCAAGATGAGATAGCTGGCCTCAGCAGTTCCCATTGCATCCCATGGCTTCCCAGTGCTAGTGTCTAACCCCACTGAGTTTAACATTCCCAAGCAACCGGAATATAGCTTTAAAGGACCACGCTGTACGATCTGTTCCCAATTAAGAACCCACTAGGTATCTGCAGAAGCAAATGCAAATCCTACCTAGCACACCTAATTTAGACAATTGAAAATTGCCAAACAAAAAAATGAAATAATTCACTATCAGTGATAGTCAACATAAACAAGTAGTAGATTTACCCTTGAGAATGCCAGATCCTAAAACTGCAAGACACAGATCATAAAAGAACCATGGGTGAAATGTTTATAGAAATAAAATGAGCAAGCAACAAATCACTATTAAAATTAATCAGGGAGAAGTGAAAAAAAATAATAGAAACTAAAATATGATTATCAAAGAGATAATTAGTGAAATGGAAGACACATCTGAAGAATAATCCAGAATATAGCATAAAAATTCAGAGAGATGGAAAATTTCATCTCCTGTGGTTAAGGGACACAGAGAAGATCTAAGATACATTCATACAGAGTCCTTGATGGAAAGAGTAGCTGAAAAAAAAAAAGATATTTAATGAGAGGCGTTGGCTAAGAATTCCCAAAACTGGTAAAAATTATAAATCCATACAAAAAGCACAGTGAATAGAAAGTAAAATTAAAAAAGGAAACAACACCTAATTGTATACTGTAGTACACCAAAGACAAAGAGAAGATCTTAAAAGAATCAAGAGAAAAGACAAATTATCTACAAAGGAATGACAGTGATACATCAGATTTCTCAGTAGCAACAATGAAACCAGAAGATAGCGGAATCATCTCTAGAGTACAGCATGAAAATAAATTGTCAACCTAGAACTCTGTACCTGGAAAACCATCTTTCATGGAAGCGGATGAAGTAAAGTCAGTT
This sequence comes from Indri indri, assembly GCA_004363605.1. Taxonomy (NCBI): domain Eukaryota; kingdom Metazoa; phylum Chordata; class Mammalia; order Primates; family Indriidae; genus Indri; species Indri indri. The sequence continues at coordinate 8,967 of RJWJ010021880.1, read as the reverse complement.
TAAGATTTTCAGAAACTGAGAAAGTTTACTATCTACAGACCTTTGCTGGAAGAATTTTTAAAGGATATATTTCAAGAAAATTATTTCCCAAGGAAAGTCTGAGATGCAAGAATGAATACTGAGCCAATAAATAAAGATGTTTATATTAACAATCATTGCTTATATAAAGTGATGATCATAATGTGTAATTTGTAGAACTTTTTAAAAGATAATCTAAAATAATGGACAGCAATAGCATGTTAAGTTAGCAGTGTTGGTGATTTTAGTTAAAGTCCAATCTAAGGTCCTTGAATTGTTTAGGATGTTCGGGATGTTTGCCTTATTATAATAGTCAAGAGACTGACACTTGATAAGACTATATTAAGTATTCATTGGTAAAATATCAAAATAGCTGTTAAATTATATAAGTTAATAGAAATGGAGTATATAATTTCCAAACCAGTGGAAGAGGGAAATAGAGTCCAAATATTGTTCCCCCAAAAATCCATTAAAAATAGCTAGAATGAGGACATTGAATGTTCCCAACACAAAGAAATGATAAACATTTGCGACGATGGATATGCTAATTACCCTGATCTGATCACTATATGTTATATGTATCCAAACATCATTAGGTATCCCATGAATATGTAAAGTTATTATTTGTCAATTTAAAAGAATAAAATTTTTAAAAAGTAAAGAAAAAAAGCATTGAGAAGATGGGCCACATAGAACACATAAAATTAGACAATTGAATCAAATCCGTATATCAGTAATGAAATCCATATATCAGTAATGAGTAATCGAAAGAGTTATTTCATGGGGTAGGGTGTGATGATTGTGATTTTCTGGTGCCAGGGCCTCTCTCCTATAAGGCTATTAACCCCAATTGCTGAATTACTTGGGGCTGACACAAATGACTGGCCTCTCCCCATACCATTGCCTGACAGAATATCCAATAGTCCCAGAGAAAAATGAACTCACAGACCAAGATAAGACATTTGAAGAGAACAGCCTTTTCCAAAGAAAAACAATCTGTTGGATTACAGATTCCAACAGAAGCATAAATGTTAGCACAAATGAGTCAAAAATTAGCATAATACATATTAACTAAAAGAGATACAGGAAGATATTAACAAAACTAAACAAGAAAAAGAACATATAATTAAGAACCAGATATTTATTTAGGTCTTAAGACCTACGTAACTGGAGAGAGATACCTTGTTCATGGGTCAGCAGACTCAATAGTCTTAAGATTAGTTCTCTCCAAATTGTGTATAGATTAAATACAATCTAAATCAAAATCCCAGCAGGTTACTTTGTAGAAATGGACGAGCTAATTCTAAATTTCATATGGAAATGCAAAGATCTTAGAATAGCTAAAACAACCTTGAAAAAGGAAAAGTTGAAAAGCTAACACTATTTGACTTTAAGATTTACTATAAAGCTACTATAATCAAGACAGTTTGGTACAGTCATGTGCCACGTAATGACATTTCAGTCAATGACGGATTGCATATATGGTGGTCCTATAGATTATAATACTGTATTTTTACTGCACCGTTGTTATGTTTAGATATGTTTAGATATCTATTGTCTTTCAGTTTCCAGTAGTTGCCATTTTTTCTGTTCTTGGGGTGTCGCAGCATCCTTAATTGGTCTTCTAATTTTTAAAACTTTTCCTTGATACATTCTTGTCTTCTTAGAAGATTTCTGGGCATTTTTCTCAAGGCTATGTCCCAAATCATTTAATGATTTTTAAAAATGTTATTAATAGTTTTCCTTTCCAAGATCTCTTCTTTCTGTGAACATTCCTTTCATTTATTCTCTCTTTTCTTGGTTTGTGGATACAGTGTACTTTCTCTTCTTTATGAAGCCACCAGTTTATTAGGCACAGGGCAGTTTGAAAAGGTAAATTAAAAATAAGGAGAGAAAGACTCAAGTTTAATTTTTGCTACCAGTTTTATTAAATGCAAGATGAAAATTCTTCACTTTTCTTATATGCATGCATTTTGCTATGTTCAACTCTTGAAACCCATTTTATTTCATTGTATTTTTAATATTACCTTGACTTCTCTTACCCCTTTTGGATGAGTGACTGCACTTCCCTTTTCAACTTGTGGAAAAACATAAAGGTTAGAGAAGAGAACTGAAATGCATTAAATCAATAAATTGTAGGATCATTTACTCCCAAAATATGCCAAGCAGGTAAGAAAAGATAAATGTACAAGTGGTCTGCCGTTAGTGACTCAAAGCGCATGACTATACCATGCTCTTAAAGTAGGCATTCCTCACAAAAGCTCTGAATAAAGGGCTATGCAGTTATGGCTTTAGCCTTTGGAATGTGAGTACTTCTCACCCTCAGCTCCTCAGGGGAATTTTCAAGATCTCTGTAAAATGGTTTTAGGGACATATTTGCCAATGCCACTAACTATGACACATTTTGCTTGTGGTTTTCTGGGTGTCCAATTGATGCCATTTCTCCTTTTTTGCCACATCCACTTTAATATTCATTTGCATTAATCATGAGTGCAGAAGAATTCTCTCCCAGCTCTTCAATTGTTCTGTGTCTAACTAAACAGGTGACCTATATGATCTCCTTCAAACAAATAACCCAATTTAGTAATTTCAATCCATTCTATCAGGAAGTTCTACTTCATCAGTAATGAATACTATGTTCTTGAAGGTACCCTATTCTTCTGCCTCTTCCTAAAAGGGCAGAACTGCTTTGGATTTCTATCTCGTTCTTCAGTGTCTCCTCCCCTGGCTTCAGTTACCATCAGGAGTGCTCATCATAACATGCCATTCCACTATATTTCGATAGTTACTAATAAACATTAATGCACTGCAGTTGCTCATGTTTATTATAAACAACTGACATTCTCATTCTTCTCAGATATGATAGGTAATGGGTTCCTGTAGTCACACTTTTAAGACAGAAACACTGATTCTTAATATGGGTATAATTTATCTAATTGGTTCAAGTGATATGAGTGTTACAGTCTCTCTTTCAGTTTGTTGTTTCATTTTTATTTCCTCAGGGGAGCTCTTATCATAGACTAGGTGTGTCAGATAGTGATGTGAAAAATTTTCATCATGACATTATTCTCATGTAGTCACTTGATGTATTTTCTCAAGATTTGGCATTGCAGTCCCTATATGTTTCCTATCTCATGTCCTTCCATGTTACTTATATCATGTTGATTATTCTCATCTGATACTTCTGTTTGATTATTCTATGGGGTTTTATTTTCCAGTTATTCTTCCATTTCTTGAGTATTTTCTGTCCATTTGCCTACTATAAAGTTTAATCTTAGTTTTATTGCATTTTATCACTTACCTAATATTTAATAAGTGTCTCAGAGTTTGTTCATTTCATTCTGTTATTTACATACCTTAAAACCTTTGAAAGCATAAATACAAACTCAGGAAAACATGAAACTTTTGCAATAAATGTGTAAAAGCCTATCAATTGTTATAAAAAGCTACCTCATACCCATCACTTTCAATATTTAATAATTAATAGGCATGGTTCTTGTGTGATCATTGCATACAATCAATTATTAGCTGAAGTGAAAATATGCCCGTTCAGCTAAACCTTGGGGCAATGAACCTAAGTGCTTTTTAGAGAGAAATGCTAGTGACATCTAGATTTATTTCTTCTTTCTCTTAAATTCCAGAGTTGATATCTGTGAAGCAGGTTCACTGTGTATTACTTACTAACTTAATCTGAGTCCAGTGAGACAGAACACACTCACATGCGAGGGACAAAAGAAGCCTATGATCCACTGTGAGTAGGTCCCCAAAGGCTCAGGAAAGCTAGCTGGGGCTGCTGCGTGTGCCCCACTTGTACCACAACTGAGGGATCTGGAAAGGCAGCCCCCCCCCCCCACCGGGTTATATACCTCAGGGGCAGAATGACCCACTGTGCTAAAGAGGTGAAGGACATCTTGTTTCTAGGGGCACTGGAACAAAGCCCAAGCTGTTTCAGCCTGTTCCTCTCTATCTCAGGATATTACATTCCTAGTGCATTCTACATGTATTCCTAAAATCTTCAAGTGAGAAAGGGGGAAGAACTGGGTCTATTCAAGGCCACCCAGAGAACTGTTCTGCAATAGCTAATCTTTTTTTTAATTTGGTATTTCAGTATTTAAATATAATTTTGTGCTTCTCAAAATTAGAAAGATCTTGCCTACTACCATCACCTCATTTAGAGCTACAATTAAATAATTTCACATCATTTCTCATGTCAAAAGCCTTTGGTTAGCAGCAGAAAGTTCAGTATAGCTTTCCCAAATGGTAAGTCAGTTAAAAACATGCATTAAGCAATTCCCGATACTAAGTGACTCGTCATTCTTGAAAAGATCTTCCTCTTTTAACACATTTTTATGCTTATGATTAGTCTTTATTGCTGTAAGAATCCATGCAACAAACTTAATAGTTTTTGGCAGCTTTATTGAATTATTTGGATGTCAAAACCTTTCCTTTTGGATCTGGTACCTGTTTTGCAGGGTGGGAGGGAGTTTTTGGATTTGCCCTGCTTCCTTAGTTATATGATTTTTGTCGTTTACTCGTATGAAATACAAAGGCCAGATCATCTAGTAGTCTAACATGTAATTTGAAATCAAGTGAAAACATTTTTATTGCTGATAGTATTAAATTCTACTTAATTTCTTAAAATGTCTTTTAGAAACATGCATTTGTTAATTCACTTTTACTTAGTTCCTAAAAGCATTATATTTTTCATCTACTTAGTGTCAAATGATTTGATAATCCATGAATACTGTGGGCTTTAATTTCTTATGTTATCTACTAATCGTGAGAAGGAAGAAATAAACTTTTTTTTTTTTTGCTGTCATCCTGTCTGGTAGTAAAAAGGAGTTTCCTAAAATGAAAAAAAAAACAGTAGATTTAATCAGAGAAACAAAACAAATCCCATTACGTTCACACACACGTTCATGTCAGCCTTCTTCCATCAAGTCAGAAAGAATATTCCTCTTTACATTAATACAGAGCCCATTCATTTTTATATGATGATGCAGATTACTGTATTTTATTGCTGATGTAACGGATAGAATTCAGCTGCTCTTTATTTGCTCTTTTAAAGATCCAAAGATGTTCAAAGATCCAGTTTGCTCAGTCTTCCCCATACTGTCATTTGTTATTTTAAAGGAAGACCTAATTTGCAACAGATACAAAACTATTTGTCATTTTGCAGGTTTGCCAAAAATAAATGAAACTATTAATTACTACATTTTTGAGCAGCTGTTAATAAATTGAGATAGGATAACTGTTCATTAGAGTACTGCTTAATGATATGGACTATATTTGTTTAATGTTGCTTTTCACAGAAATGTGTCAACGAAATTAAATATATCAACAAAAGTAAATGATGCTTTATTTTAATTATTTAAGATAAGTTATCTATCCAATCGTAGTAAATTTTGGATTTTCAAACACATCCTTTGCCATATGAAAACTAATGATTCAGCACATATTTTAAAGTTATATCACTCATTTTATCTTTTATGTATTTTATATGTACAAAATAATTATTTGAAACTGCTTTTAAATACTAACTTTAAAAATTAAGTTTCTACATCTTTATCATTTTCTTTCCAAACCTAAAATTAGCATTAGATTTTATTATTGTAAAAAAGTTTGCTAAGTCCTTCAGACAGAAAAAATATCTTTTAGATTATTTTGATTTATTATGTATGCATGAGTGAATAGAAAATATTCACATATTCCCTTTAATTAGAATGTATACATTATATATTTGTTTATTGCGATACATTTAATTACATATGTATTCTAATTAAAAAAATTCAAATGGCTTCTAAGAATAGAGACAGAGTAGAATAATTAGAAACATGCCACATATACAGCATAAAATTGTTTTTAAGGGATTTAATTAATCTGTTTTACTCTATATGACCAAATTATTGTATTTTATAAAGCTGCACTGTTCTCAAATTGCCAGTTCTCATGCCTCCTGTCCTTTTGGCATCCTGAAATTCTTCCTTGCCAAGATTTTAACTAATGATCATAAAGGGTTATTTTAAGTTGTCGTCATATTAAAAAAAATTAGTTATCAGGCGCTTAGAATTTTGAGACACTGCTTTTCAGTTTAATATGAAGAACCCACACAGGAAATAAAAGGAATTTTCCATTTGGAAATGTGTCATGTATCTAGTGTGTTGTAAATTTAAAAAAATTGTTTAAAAAAACCCAACCATCTACCCCCTAATGAAACTCTTACTGCTTATATCCTTTCTTTTTCTGGTAGATGAATTAGATATTTTCAAATGACTACAAAGTATACCCAGCCTCTCACCTCTTAAGACTGCAGTTGAATTTGGCGGTGGTCACTAATGACAGAAAACAGTTAGCATGTGAAAGCTATTCAAGTGACCCTTCACTGAAATGAATTCGTGGTCCAAAGTACATTTCCTTAAGGACAGGTGTTTGTTTCACAGTTGGCACTCTCCAAATTGGTCCTGTGATTAAATGGGCATGGACACAGAACTAACCTTTAACTCCCAGAGATGGTTCTCTTAGGAAATGATTAAGGTACACCTGCAGGGCCATATCACAACAGCTTGTATCACCACTGCAGCCTGGGTTATAACTTCATTATGGGGACATTTGGGGATCTGTTAATCCAATGCTTGTGCCAGATTATTTCCCAAAACAAACAAGCGGTTCTGATTTATTAAGAAGAGAATCACTGTAAAAATTAATATTTTAAATCAGCAAAACAATAAACAGAAGCTGCTACTTAATAATTGGTACCTTACCGTCCCCAGAATAAACACACTAAATTTATTTGCCACATTGAAAATACTTTCAATTTAAAAATACTATTTTATGTCCATAGAGTTGAAATCACATTACAATATTTACTGCTCATAGCAGGAATTATCCTGCAATCTAAAAATTTAATTCATATATAGGCATAATTAGAATGTTTTTTTAATAATGTATTCAAAATATTCAAATACTAAACATTTGGACTATTACCCGTTTTAGATAATTTTCATTTCCTTTCAGTTATGAGAGAAATTTACAAATAAATTTTAAAATAGCAAGATAATATCCCATAGAGTTAGAACTGTTTTTAAAAGAATCAATTTCTTTGTAATCAGAACTTTGCCTTTTCTCTTTAGAAATAATTGTTTTTCATCATTCCTTAGTGATTTGTTTGTACACTAAGATATTGATGGGAATTTACCTTTGTTTATTTCACATACTTCTTATCAATTCCAACTCATGCCCAATTATATTACACTAAATTAACATAATTCAACAGATGTTGATATTTAAATGTTTTCTGGCATTCAAATCTTGGACAGCTGTCATCGAGCTTGGGGAGAAGGCAAACATTTAGAGTTAAATGCTGAACATATGCTTAAATTACTAATTAGAAAGATGGAATAAAAACTATGCATTATCCTTTCTAAGGACAATAAACCTCAGATGAAGATTTTTATAATCTTTTTACATCAAGTTATAGTCCAAGGGCATATACAGGCTAGATCACTTAGATTTCATGGATAACTTAATTTAATTTCAAATTTGGTCACTTATTATGAAGAGTCTCTTTCACTAAGCCTTAATGACTTCATACTGACAATCTTAAGGCTTGAAAAGATGCTCTTTCACTTACATTGTCGGGATGGTAAGAGCAATTTTTAGCAATATCTTATTATAGAAAAATTTATTATATACAGAAATACAGAGAAAAATATTAACTCAATGTACCTATCAACTGGCTTAGATAAGTATCAATGTATGGCCAACCTTGTTTCATCTGTATCCCCATCTACTCCTTCCTTCAACCCTAAAACCACCTACCTATCATATTATTTCAACTAAAATATGTATGTTTCTCTACAAGATAATATCATCTTTAAAAGGTTGCAGTACCATTATCACATCTATAAAAAACAATAATTCCTTAGTACACATTAATATGTGTATATCCAGTTGATATTCACATTTCTCTGTTTTATTGCTTTATAATCTCTAAAATTCCCTTTGATTTATAAATTCCCCTTCTTTCTCTCTCCCTCTCCCTCCCTCCCTCTCTCTCTCTCTCTCTCTCTCTCTCTCTCTGTATGTGTTTGTGTTTTGTTTGAATTTTCTTGATTGAAGAAGTCACGTTGTTTGTCCTATAAAGTTTCCCACATATGGGGAATGCTTCTGATTTTCTCCACATGGTGTCATTAAACATATTCCTCTGTCCTCTGTGTTTCCTGTAACTGGTATTTCGATATATAGAACTGATTAGATTCAGATTTGGTGTTTTTTTTTTTTTTGGCAGGACTGTTTCAGAGGCGATATTGTATATGTCTCTCACTTCTAGCTCTTTCTGTGATTTATTAGCCATGATGATCATTGCCCAGATTCATTCATTAAGGGTTGCAAAATGGTGCTATGTTAATTCTATCATTACGTTCTCGTTACTTCTGTTAAAAACTTACCCCTCTCCCACTACTTGATTACCTAAGGCACAGATCATTTAGGAAAAGCAATATAATAAATACTTGATTCTTTCCCTTTAGTTATCAGTTTTCAAAATGAATTGATTCCTAACATTTTCCAAAGTTGAATGAACTGATTTAAACACATTTGATGTGTTTCAGTCTATTAGTTATCATCCTAATTGATGCTAAAATTGGCCCATCTGTGGCCAATGGGAGATTATTTAAGTTAGTTCCTGAGCATGTTTCTTTCCTGCTAGTCTTTGCTTTCTGGTGTATTTTACGTTTTCTAGGCTTACCTTGGACCTTTTCTAGCCTAGACCAAGAGGCAGCCATTTCTCCAAGAAGTGCTGATTCCTTTGATAGGAAATAGGGTTAGAAACCACAGTCTGGATGTTAGGGGTGTCATTGTTATTAGTCCTTTGCAGAGAAATGAGTTAGGATTTTTTAAGAACAAACATATTGAGTCATACTGATAGTTCCAGTTCAAATTCAAGACGTC
>RJWJ010021879.1:0-27419 GCA_004363605.1 Indri indri | reverse complement strand
ATCTTCACTGTGAGAAGCTGGTAGAGCTCCAGGAGATAAAACTCACAAAGATTTGGGCACCCCCTCTGAGTTTTTAACTTATAGACTGTCCACACTAATCTTCTAGCTATTCATCAAATATGTTTCAGGTTTTTCAACCTTGGTACTTGTCCCCATGGAGGTTTCTGCCCATGGGTTTCTACTCTGGTAAGTTGTGATTCTCTTGTCTGTCTTATCTCTTGTTGCTTGCCTGTCTCTCCAGTTTTGAGGGACAGCAGTGTTCCCTGTGATCTCATTTTTCTGACAGATCTAAGAGGAATTGTTGATTTTTCCATTTGTTCAGCTTTTTACTTGTTTTAGGACAGAGTGGTAACTTCCAAGCTTCTTATATGTCACACCAGAAACCAGATGTCTCTTTTTACTTTTAACATATCTGTGTATTTATATGTACAGTGTGTTTCTTGTCAACAGCATATATTGGGTATTACTTTATACCCAGTCTGACAATCTCTGCCTTTAATTTGAGTGTTTATGTCATTTACATTTAATGTAATTATTGATATGGTTAGGTTTAAATTTACCATCTTGCTCTTTGTTTTCTATTGGGCCTATCTCTTCTTTGTTTCTTTTCCTCTTTTTTGGCTTTCTTTTGATTAATGGAGTATTTATTTTTATGATTTCATCTTTATTATTGGCTTATTAGCTATACCTCTTTGTTTTATTTTGTAGTGGTTGCTATAGGGTTTACAGTATGCATCTTTAACTTACCATAGTCCACCTTCAAGTAATATTAAACTACTTCACATGTAAGAAGCTTAAAACAATATGCTTCCTTTTCCCTCTCCAATCCTCTTGCTGTTGCTGTCATACCTTTTACTTCCACATGTTATAAATTCCACAATATATTGTTATTATTTTTGCTTTCAATAGTTAATTATTATCTTTTAAAAAACGAAAACAGAGAAAAAAAATTTCATGTGTACTCACATATTCACCACTTCCAGTTTTCTTCATTTCTTTGTGTGAGAAAGATCCAAGTATTCATATGGTATATTCCTTCTGTCTGAAGAAATTTCTTTAACATTGATTATAGTGCACATCAACGGGGAGCACATTCTCTCAGCACTTTTTTCCTCTGAAAAAGTATGTATGTTTAATTTTTGAAGGATTCCCCCACCACTACCACCACCACACACTCACTGGATATTGACATCTAAGCTGACTTCTTTTCCCCTCGGCACTTTAAACATAGCATTCCATTGTCATAGCTTCAGATAAGAGGTTTCTGTTCATTTTATCTTGGGTCCTCTGCATGTGCCTTTTTTTCCTGGCTGCTTTTAAGCTTGCTCGCCCCCTCACTCTTTTATCACTGGTTTCCAGCAACTTAATTATAATAGTTCTCAGCATGCTTTTCTTTGTGTTTATCATTTTTGATGTTTGCTGAATTTTTGAGTCAGTGGGTTTATAGTATTTATAAAATTTGAATTTTTTTTCTGTTATTTCTTTGGATATTTTTTATGCTTTTTCTCCTCCCGTCTCCTCCCCTCCCTCCCTTTCTCCTCCTTCCCCCATTCCGGGAATACAATTATATAAATCTACTGGTAATTAGTGATTTCTTCATTACAGGTGTTATATTTTTCACTTCTAGTAGTTTCATTTGATTCTTCTTTATGTTTTCCATTTCTTTCCATTTCTTCTTTCCTTCTTGTTGTTGTTGAGACCGAGTCTCACTCTGCCACCCAGGCTGGAGCACAGTAGCACAATCATAGCTCACTGCAGCCTTGAACTCCTGAGCTCAAGCAATCCTCCTGCCTCAGTCACCTGAGTAGCTAGGACTATAGGCATGTGCCACCATGCCTGGCTTATTTTTTTAAATTTTTTGCAGAGATGGGGTCTCACCATGTTGACCATGCTGGTCTTGAACTCCCAGCCTCAAATGATCCTCTCACCTCAGTCTCCCAAAGTGCTGGGATTACAGGCACGAACCACTATGCCCAGCTATTTCCTCATTACTTCAAGTAATGAAGAGGAATTTGTCCCTAGAGATGAAGATGTAGAGGAGCCAGAGTCCAGGCTGTCAAATGGGTTGTCCACATAGATTCAGAAGCCACCCAGCATGTCAGAGGAGATTGGTGGATGATAGCAACAAGGAGGGAAAGAGGCACATTTACTGTCCAGGTCATGGATCAAATTTTTGCAAAGCCTTTATAAATCCCTCCATTCCCTTGCATATTACTAATTACGTCATCTGATGTGACTCATGTTTCTTTGCTAAAAGACCTACATATTTAGTATGTATATTTTAATGATTTTTAAAACCTAGAATCATGATGTAAGACCTTGCTGTTTGACCCAACTCTCATTCCCAACCTCCTCCTCAGTTGACTTCTTTCTAGAGTTAGCCATATGATACAGATCTGGCCAATGAGCTGTGTGCAGAAATCCGGGAAAGTTTAGCAGACTTTTGTCTAAAAAAATTTCCTAATATACAAGGTGAATAGCAGACATAAGTTCAGAGATACAAGGTCAGAGTAATGAGTCGGCTTCTTCTGATGGTCAGAAGTGTGCCTCTCAGTCCATCCTACACTGTTTAGCACCTTGACCTCCCCAAACCGAGCAAGAGTACAGATTTCAGGTCACCAATGCCCAGGATTAAAATAATAGAAATTGATCACTTTCTCTTTGCTCTACTCCATGGATGGTAGCCTGCATTTTGTGGATTATGTATAATATAATCTATAGTGCTTGCTCAGCAATCCAATTCATCCCTAATGCTAATATTTAACACCAGCAGATTCACAGGGAGTTTACTGAGAAATGTCCCATTTAAAGTAATAAACTTATCTCTAAAAGAGTGTCAAAAAAAGAAACAATCTTTTCATTTTTCAGTGGTTCAGTGGTGTCCCAAGACCAGGCAATCCTGAAGGTGTCTGTGTTTATCTTAGAGACAGGCTGATAAGTAACAATAAAACCAAAGGGTAAGAAGCTAGGAAGACATCTCAAATTATCATCTGAATATTGAGATGGGGGCATATTTTCAACATTAAAAAAAGGTGGAGAAAGGGTAAGAAATTGTAACATAGAGGCAGGTGGCTAGTTGGAATGGGAGAAGTCAATCTTGTTAGAGATTTTCCTGGATCACTCCTAATACGAACCACTCAGTTTCTTGGTGCCTAATTCCACAAAAACAGTCAATTTACTTTACCTAAGTTTTCCCCCTGAGTTTACCTGAATTTTATCCAAAGTTCCAGACACAGGGGTACATATTAATTTTATATGGGTATCTTTGAACAATTTTTCCCTTAAATATATTATGCCATCACTGGATTTTGTTATTGTTTCTTTCTTTTTGGAAATCTCTTCTCATTCTCTGTAGAATTATACCCAGCAAAAGTATTTGGGTGAAAGAAATCCAGTTTTATGAAGTAATTTGGAATACTGAAAGTGCCTTCTAAAAAAATAACAGCATTATCATTTTGAATACAATTTTATTCAGCATTGGACCATCTTAAAATACACAGGCATGTAACCCCCACTCAAAAACTCATTCCTTCACAATCTAGTCCAAGAACTTAGTTAATAATTAGATAGTTAAATACGATTTCAATACATTCCAACATATTTCAGAACAATATATTCAGACATTAATACTAACAAAATAATGGTATGTTTTTTGCATTGGCAGAGAGCCTCTCATTCTAAAGACCTGTTTCATCAAGACTTGAACATTGTTTCCTTCTTTTTCCTGAGGACCTACCCTTCCCAACCACCAAAAATTAGAGAAACTCCTTCTTTTTTAAAGAAGGCAGATAGTCTCTCTCAGAACATGGCCTAGATAATGTTCCTTTACTTTTGTAATACTTTTAAATATGTGTTCTAGCTTTGATTATCTCCCAACCATTAAATGTCACCATATGTGTGCCAATTCTCTGATGGAATATTCTTTCCTCTTTCCTCTCTGCCTCTGTGTCAGCACCATCCTCTGGCCTGAGGAGTAAGACAGAAGTGCATTGGTGTCTCCAGGGAGGCAGCCGACCCGACACATCTGGAATGGATCGGTTAGGGCTGGTGTGGGGCTCATCTTGGAGCCAACGGCCAGTGCTGGGCAGGTGGAGAGAGAGCACAGGAGCCCTCCACACAGAATGAAAAGAAGGTGAAAATGTCTAGTGTCTGGATCACTTTTCTTCAACAATTAAAAGTTATTCACTTATCTTTAAAAAATGCTCTAGTGGTAGCTTTTAGGAAACATGGAATTTTTTTCATAAATATATTATTATATAGATTCATATATATTCTATTATTGTAGATTGTGTGTATGTGTGTGTGTGTGTGTGTCTGTGTGTGTGTGTGTATGTGTGTATCTACACAATCTCCCACTGGGAGCCTTTGTAGCAAATTCATGTCATGCTGGAGTTTTAGGTGCTAATCTTAAACCTCAACCATCAGCTACAGTTGGGAGTCCATTCAAGGCAAAGTGTTTATCAGTTTTGGTTGTGACTTGTTCATGATCTCATTGTCCCTGACAAGTCTCTGTGGCTGCTTGCCCACACATGAAAGCCACCCGTTGATCCTCACTGTCTTAGTTGAAATTTCCACCAAAGCAGATCCTGTGTAAAGGATTTGGGTGCAAGGAGTTTATTTGAGAAGTGATGTCAGAAAGCACAGTGAGAGAGTGCGAAAGTGAGACCGGGAGAGAGAAAAGCCAATAAATGGTACGTTAATGAGCAGGTTCCACTGACAGCAGGCTGGGCTCAGCCCCCCTGGGGACCCTCTGAGAGACGGTGTAGAAGGAGCCTCAGGCTTGCCCACTGACGGCCAACAAGCTGGCGTGTGTATCCACTAACTCCCATCCCTTGCTGGTTGAGAGGCACTCCTGAGGTGTCAACTCCTGGTTTCTGGCCTGTGGCCAGAGAATGCTTGAAGGGTACAGGCAGCTGCTGCCCTGAAAGATAACTGCCTACAGCAGCCCCTGGTGTGGACCCACGGATACGGAAGGCTTGGCGAAGCACCCTCAGGAGTTTTGAGAACAATGACAGAAGAGCTCAGTCCAAAAACTCTGTGTTTGTCTGAGTTTGTTGTTCTTTGCAAGCATTTGTGTGGTGTGTGCCTGATGTTCTGGAAATGTATCATCCTTAGTGGGAAGTAAGCAATCTACACAGAGAAGACTTCACTCAGGAAAGCAAATGATAACGTATACAGTAATTGTGCACTTAACATGCAGGCCTGGCTTGTGCAATTAGAGATTTCATCCTTACCTTCCATGAGACCCTTCCTCCTTGTTTCTGCTAGAAACACACCCTTCTATCGCTCAAAGACATGGAAGTCTCACCCTAAGTTCAGCTGCCCTTTTGAAAAGACTTTTTAAATTTGTTGTAATTAGGTGTTCTTTCCTAGATGAAGGCAGAACTTTGAAAAGATGTCACCTTGCAAAGACTGGAGAGAGAAAAAGTTTTTTAAAAAGAAAATGTTAGTGAATTTTATGATCCTTTCTGTCTTAATCATGTCAATATGAAGCATTATTGTCTGTGAGTTAAAATGCTTATAACCTTAGGGATAAGTCTGTGTACGCTCATGTGTGTTTGCACGTGTATCTGTGTACACTACATCAACAGGATGAAATCATGTTTAGATTCTATTAATACATGTATACCCACATATGTATGTTTTTAAAAAGATTTAAGATTAATCTTTACGTTCCTGACACAAACATTTGTATGGGCTTTTGCTCTTTGTGTAGCAAAGATTGAGTTGCTTGGAGATGTTTGAGACATCTCTCCTCTCTCTCTCTCTCTCTGTCTCACACACACACACACACACACACACACACACACACACACACACACAACACACAGTTAGGTAAATCTGATGTCCAAACTGAGTTTTGCATTCTTACTTCCCAGCTGGAAGTAGCTGGCTAGCCATTCTTGCCATTCTCTTTGAGAGTTTAAATATTTTATATTTCTGGCAGAGCTGCCACTTGTCTGAGCCCATCATGAGCAGGGTGCCAGTTTGCATTTTGGTCCATGGCTCCGAGTCGCAGGGGAGGGAATGCATATGCTCTTGGTGCAACAGGCCAGGTAGGCCTATCCTGCTGACATTCCCCAGGTTTACAGAAAGGCCCTGTCTAAAGGGCCTGAGGGTGACATGCAGGAGCAGCTTGGAGCAGCTTGAGAGGCTTGAGAGAACAGCTGAGAAGCATCTTTTCTCAACTCTTGAGTTCAGTGACATCACACTGGTAGCTTAGAATTGGGCACAGTGGGACTATTTACACCATAGAAATTGGCACAAATTACATATCAACATTACAACCCTGTAACCACCCCCTCCACCTCCTCCACCCTCCACCTCCCCTTGTTAATCATTTACCGGGACACTACTGGAATGGGCCCTTTGTTAACAACGGAAAGAAAGCAGGTCCCTTTTGCTAAGGCTGCTTTGACTGCTGGAATATAATAATTGGTGCTACAATCCCTGACATGGGACCTGTACCTTGGCCTGCCTGGGCTGGTGCCCTGACTGGACAGTTGGCAGGCGGTGCTGAGATTTCTGACAGACATGCCCTGCTAGGTGAGGCCTGCCCCAGAGCAGGCACACACAGCCTTGTCAGCAGCTCTGTTAGCTTCCTGGCAGCTGGTAAACAGCGTGGAATCCCCATTTGCAGATCTTGTTTTTTCCTGGTCCTTTCATTTCTAAAAATTCTTTAAAGATCCAACATATAAATATACTGAGCAAACTGGAAACGGATTGAAAGTCCCAAGGGCCCTTTAAGCAGTCCATCGCTATGGGACAAGCCCAGTCCCCTGAGCTGTACAAACACCTCCCCTAGGGCTGCGGAAAGCACGCACCTAGGAGTCCTGCCTTCCAGCTCTTTGTCAACATGGTTCGGTGCAATTATGCTCTTAATTAAAGGGGGTAAGTTGCCTTATTTTATCCACAGACTTACGAAACAGAAAAATACTCTGGCTTTTGCATTCTTAAGGAAAACAGGAAGAGACAAAATCACTACAGATCAAATTTCAGTAGTCTCGAGGCATAAGAATTCAAAGGAAAAAGCATCTTTCCGGTGCTCCCTATGCATCTTAGACTTTAGAGACCTACATTTTATAACCATGGTCTTGTTTTGCAGGAACCTGTGGGGCTCCCTTAAAATGGACTGTGTTCAGTTTCTTGTAATAGCTGGGCCTGTGTTTTCACTAGCCATGGCGATGAAACAAAGAAATGATCATGGGCAGATAATTTAAAACAAATCAGCCAGAAACCCACCTTTAACCACAGCCTTCCACTCTCCAACCCTGATCAAATTTCAATTAAGGCTTTAAATACGGAGAAACTGATGAGTATGGTAATGACTCAAAATTAGACAATAAAAAAGCAAGAAACTGGCTAATTTACTCTCAAAAATTGCTCTGTACATATTATCCAGCGTAGATAGTTGTTCCTTAGCATCATGTTCCACCCCCATCTTTGGCAGCGCTCAGGGAATCACAGCCGAAGAGAAATACGGGAACAGGCAGGGAAGATGGAGAGCAACAGTGAGAAGCTGTTGGGCCAAATACTTTTTTATTGCTTGCAGAAAGATAGGACAGGAAAAAGAACCCACGGCGTGTAGGCTTGCTCTGAGTCAAAAGGTCAAGCTGAAATACTTGACCCAAATAATGTTCACTGAATTTGTGTTTTTTCCTCTGGGTGGAGGGTCTTCAAGATGATACAGATCAGAGTGGCCAAGCCTGGCTCAGAAGGCCACAGAGAGGGGAGTGTGGTGTGTAGCTCAGCCCCCCAGCTCCTCAGCAAAGACAGGCCGTGGGAAGGACCACACCAGGACTGTCCTGAACAGATTCCTGGGCACACCATTTCCTTACCAGCAAGACAGAGAGGCACCACCTACGTACGGGAAATGGTCTCCAGAACGTGCAAGGAGAGCCTTGAGCCAAAGGCTTCTAAACGAAAACGACACTCTCATCTCTAAAGTATTTAGAAGAAACGGTATTCTGAAAAACAAAATTCCATAAGCAAGGGCCGGGCTGCCGGTTGGAATGACTTCATCACAAGTAGCAGGGATAGGTTCTGCTTTTGCTGTGGTATTGTGTCCCCACCTAAACAGCCATTTCCAACAAAGACACTTGCCATGATCACCCCAACTTCATAACATTCTTAGAAGAAAAGCTATTTTTTAGCTGACCTCAAAAGCCTAAATGTATGTTTATAAAGGTCACAGATATAAAGGACCCGTATGCCAGGTCTTTTTTCCCATGTGGAGTTGACCCCACTCACTACCAGTGCTCAAACGGGGAAAAGTCCTAAGCCAGGCATCCACCTGTGTGCTGCCTGGCAAGGGGCTGGGGAGACAATGTGGGTTCTTTTCAATGATTACGAGATTGCCTTAGGTCGAAGGTAGGCGGCTCTTTTCTCTTTATTGGGCAGCTATTTACATTTTTAAATAGTTAACTATAATCTAAATTAGGGTAAGGGTTTTTTTTTTTAATTAGGGCAAGTTTTTTTAAAAAAGGGAATTTGATAAATACTACCAATATATATATACTCCCACTAAAGGAGTCTGTTCTCATCATACACAGGCAGGAAAAGGTTTTTGGTGTGTGTGTTTTTAGAAACCATTAAACCTGTTTACTTTGGAAAATGCATGTGCACTCTAAAGTGTTTTAGGAAGAAAAGATGTATTTCAATACTCCTTATGATAAAAAACATTCTGAGAGGGGCTTAGGCAACTTCGAGGGAAGCAAAACTCGAGAATGAAGAATACTGTAGTACAAAATTATGGCCAAAAATACTGTATTTTTAACCAGCAAGATCATTGGGGCATTATTATACAACATTAGGTGTTTTTTTGCAAAACTAGTTCCCATCCCCAAACAATAGACAATACATGCATTTGAATGACATTTTAAGAACAGTAAATATGATTCTTTTAAATACTGCAAGTTAAAAATGTTTTCTGACAAAACTCCCTAAATACATAGGTCTAGTAAGGATTTCCAACATGATGATGGGTGAGGAGTCCAGCAAGAAGTTGCATTTAGAGAATTCTTTGAGGAAGAGAAATCCACCAAAAACGTGTTTCAGTCAAAGTAACCTGGACAAAGTTACATAGTAATTTTCCACCTTTCTTTCCTAAACATAAAAATATTCTACTGAAGAATACCTTCCTCCCCATTATTTTTTTCTGTCTACCAAAGTCTTATACAAAAGTCAGAATTCCTTTATCCAAGTGAGATCCAATTTTATGCAATAGGTGTTTCCATAACACGTAAATGTCATTTACTATTGGGTTGGAATCATATGGGAGGAAATGGATTGTATGTGGTAGATAAGGAAGGTAAAGAGGAAATTAATATTTGAGCACCTACTATGTGCTGGGTGTATACGCATACTCTGAACATATAATTCTAGAGGCAAGAGTGTTACTTGAAGGGCAGTGGTAGTGGGGAAGACAGCAGGAAATCGTTAGTCTGTGAGAAAAACAAATGACAAGTTTAGACTCTGTACTAAGTTATCTACTAAACAGCAGGTGTCTGGCTCCAAAAATCTCTAGCTAATCATATACAACTAAGCCATTTCTTTTCCTAATTTGATGAACCAAAATGAAATTCCAAAGACACAGTTACCAGGACAGATCTATTAACGCTACATATGCTGGAAATATGTAGAGATAGATAAACATACAATATTACTAGTTTTAATTTTTTGTGTGTTTCTAACCAAAGATATATCTTTGGAAGAAAATATTAATGTATACCAAGCACGCCTTGTTTGTATCAATTGAGATGTTGTTAATTACCAATTACGTAAGTGGTCTTAAACCCTTATTTAATTTTAAGAAGAGCAGCAATATACATTACAATATTTGGGTACACTTTATTTTTATATGGGTTAACATTCTTCTATATTTCATTTCATTCGTTCTTTTGAGAAACTGAAAACAAAGGGAAATCGAGGGTAATCAGAAGGTAATTAGAGGGTAATTTCCAACCAATATCTGAGTCTTGCAGTATCTTATATGCAGCCCTTTCTTCCCATTTTTTTTGCAAATAATAAAGTCATTTTGACCCAAATCCAGCATAAATAGCTTTTCACCAATTCCTAACTTAAGACAACTAAAATTTACAATCATGTGGCAGTATAAATTTTAAAATACAGTTCGTACACTTTGACAATCAAGATAGTCTGAAGTACAAAAAGTAAATTGCCCGTTAGCTGAATTACCTTTTTAAAACATTAGGCCTGCTAGTTAATCTATCAAAAAAAAAATAAAAAATAAAACCAACAATACAAGTTTCAGGTGTTCCATTCAAATTCCTTTTGTAGATGTCATCTGCTAGTAAACAACATATGCAGGTTCCTAAGATTTTTTTTTCCCAGTCTATTCATGACATTCAACAGAGCTCTTTATATGGAAATGTTAAAAAAAAAAAAAAAACTTCTAAGGGATTTATTTACTTTTGAATGGGTGTGTTATTTCCCTTTGTTTCAGATATGAGGCACAAACTTCTGAATTTAAGCTCTGTAAGGCATAGTAGAAACCTCCAATTTACAAATAAGGAATTCTCTGGGGGTTGGAACTGCCTGTCACGCAAAACGGGAAAAATCATCTGTAAACTGGTACACTGCAATGTGTTAAGTGAGTCATGAAATGGCTGCTTGCCTTGGTATGCTGAAGAAAGGTTTCTGTGTTTTGTGTTTTGCTTTTGAATAAGACATGCCCAAGTCACCATAAAATTCGCCACAGGCCTCCGTTACCTAGAGCATCAACAATAGGAGTCCAGTGGCACACGCTTGTAACGCTTGCAATCACAATATAATATAAAGCATGAGTAAACTTTGTTTTTATACAAAACCGAAAAGAATCCCTTCCCGCCCCTAGCCCCTTCAATAAAACCCCAAACAAAGAAACAAAAAAGAAAATCCTTTAGCTTCGATTGACTAGTGTGGATACAATTAGGTTTCTAGGCATCACTGTAGCTAGGGTGATCAATTTTTTCCTTTCTCAAGAGAAGGGATCTTGTCATGCACCCTAGGACGAACAGTGAAGCCACAAACCTCAATTCTGCATAGCAAATTCCATCCCAATTTCATAAAGACAAATATAACAATCTTTCCCTGTTTTGCTCAGCTTCTTTGAGCTTTGAGATCAGGTTTAATTGACTACATCTACTATAGCTCTATTAAATAGAATATCTTGATTCCCTAAAACTGTAACACTTATGATCTGGTGATGAGGTTTACTCTATACACACTGTAGGCCTTCAAATATTGTCGTTTACTTTTTTTTTTTTTTTTTTGCTGCACCAAATTTAAGATTGCCCTTTCAGGCAAGCAGTGGTCTCTAGCTGTTAAAACATTTCCTTAGTGGATCACAATAGCTTCTAAAACTGCCTTTCTAGTAAAGGCCATCAGAGAGGTAATACTAAACTGTGCATTTGCCAAATAAGAATATGAATTGTATAAAAGCTCATATTCCAATCCTAGATCAAATGGCAAAAGTTCTACAAAGTTGGTTTCCATGTTTGTATAAAAGCTCCGACTGATTTTATGTATTTTGCTATGAAATTACCTTTGGGTCTTATAATCAGTATACCTCTAGTCAGGAATGTGCAAATGATTTTATACAGCACGATGCTAGTACCGCTCTGTACGATAGTAAGGTTTTTTTTTCTTCTTTTCTAAATGGAAAAAAAATATCCCTAGTCAGAAATAAACTGACAAATTTACATTCTCCTCTCTTAAAAAAGTAAATAAAATAACATTATTCAAAATGTGAATTAGCTATAAGACATACAATACAATTACATAGATACATATCAATACAGCACATTCAATCTGCCAAAAAATTAATGATTACAAAGCCAGTATGGATGCTGCGATATCAAGAGAGATGTATGTACAATGATTAGAGCATTTGTAATTGCACTATACCTACAGGCGGTCTGTTAATTAAATTACAGGTGCTTTCTGAGCAAGGATTAAAAAAAGTAACCTGTGTTGTCTGAGGCTGGGAGAGTGAGGAATGAGAATATTTCATTACTGTTTAGTAACTTTGGTACTGATCCTATAAGCCGTTAATTTTCTCCCTCCCCTTTGTTGTTCCAAATGAGTGATTTCTATGGAAGTTTAGTGCCAAATATACCATTATAGTTAAAATGAGACCAGCATCATGGCCTAATTCTAACTTCCCAGCAGCTTTAAACAATCATGATTTATTTTCTTAAATCATGTTTCAACCCAAACTGCTTGACAGAAGCCCATCAATACATGTGCTGTATTTTTTTGCATTTGTTGAAAAATTGCACATACACAATTCCCAACATCTCTCCTACTAGGTTCAGTTACATAAATACATGTTCTCTAGAACACTGAGAGGTTACTTTTAAGTCTGCAAATTTCCCTTAAGTTCAACCTAACCAGTCACCAGTTAAAGAAGATCCTGAAGGTGGTAAACTAGCAGTAACTTCAGGTATTTTGTCAATTAAAGGTGGCAGAATACTACTACCAACCAATGCTCCTGGCAGACTTACTTGGACTTAATGAACATAAAGAGAGTAAAACTGGCTTCAAATAAAGAGACATATGCAGATTTCATGTCAAACCACACAGGACACTCGTCTACATTGCCAATTTGGACACTCACTATGGGACGTGAACACTAAACAATGTGATCTTAAGGGTAAAGAAAAGAATGGACCATGAGGATCAAATTTACAGTTCGCAATTGTTTGGCAATTGGTATTTCTAGTTCATTCTTGGCCAGTCATGTGAGGCTTTACAGTCTTACTCTCTTATATTTTAAGATACCAGCTTTTATTTTTTAAGTTCTTATTAATGTCATTTCACAAAAGCCAGCTTTGGCAACACATACCCATAATAAAAGTCATTTAAAAATTGTGGCCCAAACACTAAGAAAAAAAAGGGAGAAAAAGTTTGAACCAAAAAACAACAAAAAAAATTAAGAACGACCTATGAAAAGGTCTGGGTAGCAGCCATTGGGATAATGTAGTGTCTGTTGGCATATTTTTTGGCATCTGCAATTTAAAGAGAGGGTGAAAAAAAGAAAAAGAAGCAAAGAAGGGAGGAAAGACAATGGCACATGGCATTTCAAAAGAAAGGACTCCTGTGTGTCATCGCCCTTGCCTTGCTGACTTCTGTGCACTTCTCGGAGCAATCGAGCTACGACCGAAGGCAAACGTCCAAAAGAAATGACACTTAACCGTTCCGTGGGCATCCGCTGTCCCAGTCCAAAGTGAGACAATGTATCTATTAAAAAAGAAACTCTATATGTGTATCCAGAGCAATACATTTAAAACCATAGTACTAATACATACAATCCTTCAGCAAAAACTACCAACTGTTAAATGAAGCTGATGTAGGATGTTTTAAATCGAATGACATTGTCCTGACTGTATCATTCGAGAGAAAAACTTGACCAAGAATGGAACTAGGATAAAGGCCATTGCAACCTGGGAAAAATCAGGAGGGAGGTGTGGAGTAGGAAAAAGGGAAATCAACTTTGTTTTGCTCAATAGAAAAGAAAAAGAGAGGGAGTTGAGAGTGAGAGAGAGAGAGAAACAATTCTTATCTTTGTGAGTGCATGACTGAGAATTTAAAATACATTGAGTCACAAGGTTTTGCCTAAAAAAAAGAGAGAGAGGAAATGTGCTGGGACTGTACTTCAGCATCCTCTGTTTTTCCTCTGAATAGTTTAAATAAAATCATAATATTTACTACAAACTCTGTGGACACGCTCACACAGAGTCCAGGACGGCAATAAATTAGTATTATGCAAATTGTTTTCCACAGAAATACAGTCCCTCTTGTGTATCTTCAATAGCCCACCAGGGAAGGGAAGGGCGGGTGGCTAGGAGGCACAATTAGACCAGATTGTACTCCTTCAGATTCAACTGGAGGATGGTGTCCTTGACGGCAGCAAAGACAAAGCGGATGTTCTCGGTGTCTGTGGCGCACGTGAAGTGGGAGTAGATAATTTTGTCACTGTCTGGGTTCAGGTCCACGAACATCTTCAGGATGAATTCTCGAGCTGCCTGGGCATCTCTCTGGGGTCCTGTTGGTCAAGGGATGAGAGGGACAGCTTGTTAGCTGATCTGTTAATGCATCGGTCATCATTCACTCAATAAATACTTACCGTGTCACTGCCCAGGAAGAGTATATCTGCATTGCGGATTTGATCTGTTATAATCATTTTCCCCAACACTGCTATGTCCGTGCATCCACCTGCCTATCCATCCGCCGGCCCGTCCATCCATTCACAATGTGGGTAAGTGAAAACAGATGACTTGAAGACTGATTCGTTGAGTGACAGGGAGCCAGAGCAGACTCTTCGGCAGGGGAGTGATACCTTATTTCCGTTCAACTGAGTTAACTATGCTGGCTGCGGCTATATAAGCATGCGTACAGACACAGCTGCCTCAGGTCTCTTGTCAATCTGTCCTCCAAAGACCTGACATAACATTATGAATTATTTTAAATTCTCCAGCCTAAAATATCTCTCAGAATAGATCCGTTCCTTAAAGTCAGGTCCATCTACAATGGTCCTCTGCAGTCTCATTTCCAAAGACTTCTGAGCACACTACATTTACACAGTATTCGGTTCACTATGTGTGATGATAAAAAAAAATTGGTTTATATTTTGTTACATTGATTGGGGTCTCTTATGTACCAAGCATTGTCCTAGATGCTTTGAAAAAGGACTGTGATGTATTTATCAGGATAAACTAAAAACGTATTTAATAATTTTGCAATGAATTCTTATATATGCACCAGAGCACAGGTCATATTTTTCCACAAAAGAAAAAATCAGATAAATTGGACTTTACCAAAATTAAAAGCTTTTGTATATCAAGGGACATTATTAAGAAGGTGAAAAGACAACCTACGGAATTGGAGAAAATATCTGCTAACCATTTATCTGATAAGGGTTACTATCCAGGATATATAAAGAGCTCCTACAACGCAACAACAAAAAGACAAACAACCCAATTAAAAAATGGGCAAAGGGCTTGAATAGACATTTCTCTAAAGAAGATATACCAATGGCCAATAAACATATGAGAAGATGCTCAACATTATTAATCATTTGGGGAAATGCAAATCAAAACTGCAATGAAATACACTTTACATCTACTAGAATGGCTATTAAAAAAAGTGGAAAACAGCAAGAGTTGGGAAGGATGTGGAGAAATCTGAACCCTTGTGCACTGCTGGTGGGAATGTACAATGGTGCAGCTGCTGTGGAAAACAGGTTGTTCCTCCAAAAGCTAAACACAGAATTACCATATGATCCTGCAATTTTGTTCCTAGGTATCTGTCCACAGGAACTGAAAGCAGGGGCTCTACAGATACTTGTGCACCAATTTTTACAGTAGCATTATTCACAACAGCCAAAAGGTGGGAACAACCTAAGTATCCATTAACAGATGAATGGATTAACAAAATATGGCATATACATACAACAGAATGTTATTCAGCCATAAAAAGGAATGAAGTTCTGATAGATGCTATAATACAGATGAACCTTAAAAACATACTAAGTAAAATAAGCCCAACATAAGAGAACAAATATTGTATGATTGTACTTATATGAGGTACCTGGAATAGGCAAATTCATAGAGACAGAAAGTATATTAGAGGTTACCAGGGGCTAAGGGGAGGGGGAAATGAGGTGTTGTTGCTTAACTGGGGTGATGAAAACATTTTGGAAATACTGATGAGGGCTGCACAGTATTGTGAATGTAATTAATGCCACTGAATTGTAAACTTAAAAATGGTTAAAATGGCAAATTTTATATATATTTTATAATTTAAAAAATGAATGTAACATAAAAAACCATTATACTGTACACTTTAAAAACTTCAATTATATGAGAATTTTACCTTACTAAAACCATTTAAAAAACTTATTTAATATATCCTGATAAACACATTAATTTAAAACTTATTATAAATTAATAACAACATCAAAACACCACCACCTTTCAAGTATGGAGCACCTATCATGTATTTGTCTTTGTGTCACTATATATCTGCATTTCCTTACATTTTTTTAAGTTAGCTCTATACTAAGCAAGGAGAAAGTCATGCTATAACTTTTTCCCCCTCCACTTCCTTCCTTTGGGTAAGACTCTCCCAGGATTCACAACTTAGGTATTTTTCTATCAATATTAGTATTGATAGATTGTTATCTACTGGTTGGAATAAAGAAATCTTTGAGAACGCTACTGAGAGTCCGACCACCATTTCTAATAAAATGCATCCCGAGTTTCAGACAGTCTACTTGAAAACTTTTCAAACCAACCTTTTTATATATTGAGTATTATTCTTATGAGCTTATATTCAACAGTGCCAGAAATTAGGAAGAAAGTCAGGAAAACAAATTGATTATTTTCATTATACAATTAAAAACAGCAATGTCTGAATTTTTTACTTAGTTACCCAAAACTGAAATTTTTGTTCATGACTAAGGTGGCCAGCATCATATTACATAAAAAGTGACACAATTAAAAATAATATGTAAAATATATGTATGGTATATATCTACAGAATTATTTAATGTCCAATATTTTTAAATGTACTATTGTTAACTTACTAATTCCAGAGCAGTAATAAAAAACATTTAAATCTGGAAATTAATAGATTGTTAGAGCCGAAGAAGCCTCTAATTTTTGTGAAAGAACACTGTATTTCTGGCTTGTGAATGAACTTCCATATGATTTTATACTTTCCCCATTTGGACAAGAAGGGACTACACCTTTTTTTCTTTTTTATTTACCCTAAGGAATATTAGATCTAGATTCAAGTTCACTGAAGTGCATTTGAAGGGTGTTAACGTTTTTAAGCATAAATTATGTTATTTGAATAAACATAAACTACAAAGAAATCATTATAGCCATCATAGCAGGAACAGAATTCCACAGTCTCTATGAACAATTTTGCAATTCAAGTCCATGTGGAAATGGTAATTTCCCTTCCTGAAGAGAAATACAGAATGGCATTCATTATGATTAAGACCTTGTAAGTACAGAAATGTGGAAGTGTGAAATTTATAATACTATAAACATACTTATTATAAAAACATTACTGCAGAGTGGGCCTGGATTTTTTTTTCACTGTTTGCTCATCTTGCAAGGGCTTGGAGTCTCACGGAATGACAGCTGTGCTGGCTTTGTGAATAACACAATCGGTGTCTTTTTTCTTTTCCATGGCCAAGTTTGCTATGTGCATTATGTGTCTAGTGGGGGAAATGAACAGCAGAAAAGCCTTCAAATTTCAAAATGATCAAAATGGACACATGTTGGAAGGAGAATGCTTGCAGTGTTCAGGAATCTGGGGAAATTACTGGAGAAAGGAGATATGTAAAGAGATTAGGAAGATATTGCAGAGAACAGCAGTGCAAACACCCATCCTAGAAATAAGTCTTTTATTGCAGCAAATCGACCACCACGCGGTGTGGCTAGGTCTGCTGCAGCCCAGTAGCCTGAGCTGGTCCCTTGAGGGGTTCAGCTCTGTGGGCGCCGTGGTCTACCTGTCCTGCGTCCTCCCTTTGCAAGCACATCACGAAAATGTGCTGTCCTATAAAGCAGGGTGCTGTACGTGGTGTGGCCATTTCCCATCTGCTGATTCTCATCAAATTCTGAGAAAAATTAAGAAGAGTCTCTCCTGCATATGTGAGGCAAGCAAGTGTGTTCAGGTCTAAGCCAGACGCTGCATGCCGTGTCTCATGTCTAAAGAACGAGTCTGTCGTGGGAAAGCAAGTTAGCTACACACAGACACTTCCGTCCACAGTTTCCTCAGGAACACTGAGGAACAGTCTCAGGCATTTATGACTTGTTTCTAGGCTAGGGGCAAACGAAAAGGAGTGAAAGGGAAAACACTGTTTAGGCTAAGAAAGAATTTGTTTTTAAAGGAACAGCAAAGCACAAAGGAAAATACACTTGGAGAGAGGATGTGAACACACTGCTAACGAAAAAGGGTACTATCTCTAATATCTGATATCATCCCCAAACGTCTGTATTTTCAATTCCTCAACCTTCAGCACCTGCGTTTGAGAAGGGAACTTCAGCTCATTAAACGTGCAACATTTCCCTTCTGTGAGCCAGCGCTGCGCCAGATGCACGTGGGATGAAACGATGACTAAACCTCCATCCCTGATGTGTCTGTGTCTTCACAGAAAGCTGCAAAGTGAAATTTAATCTTCGTTTGTAAAGTAATTACCTTTCTGAGGGAGCTTTTAGAAGTGCAAAAGCATTGTTCAGCTGATATCCATCCTGGATATCCTATGTTTATAATGTAATTTTTAAAATGTTCTATTATTCTCTTGCTGTGACATATACCTCTCTAATAGGTAATTTTGAGTTTGTGCTGTTCTCTGCGCTAAGTGATCTATACAGGACTCCATTTAATTCTTGTTTTACTCGGGAAAAAACTGAGTAGTTAAAGAAATTTGTCCAAGGCAACACAGCCAGTGAATGGCAGAGCTGGAACTTTGAGACATTTGTAGCTTGTGCTCTTAGATACTGTCTAGACCAAGGCTTGGCAAAAGCTCTCTGTAGAGGGCAGAGAGTAATTATCTTAGGCTTTGTAAACCATTCTGTCTCGGTCACCACTATCCAATTCTGCTGTTGTATCCTGAAAGCAGCCATCAACAGTGCATAAATACATGGGTGTGGCTGTCTCAATAAAACTTTACTTACAAAAACAGGTGCAGGCCGTAGTTTGCCCCTCCTAATTTAGACTAAAGTTTGTATGGGGTAGGGGGAGACGTGTTTATCCTGCCACATAAGCTCTTCTAGGGCAGTAGCTCTTTCAAAACTTGTTTGAGAGTGGCAGTGGCTGGATGGGGATGCATTTTGTTACTAATCAACAAGTTGTTTTCTTTGTCTATGACTTTTAGCTTTACTAAGGAATGAAATATTTTGTGTCATTAAAAGACAGGGCAAATAGCAATTCATACTTCATCAATCCCAACACAGGGTTTCCAGGGCAAGGACAGTAATGGTGCACCAAACAGTATGTTAACTCTTGCAATGGTATTGGGAGGCAAAACCTGCCCCAGCTACTGAGCTGTCTGAGTGCTGACTTACCGTCATATTCTGGGAAGTAGTCAACTAGATGGGAATACATAATTTTCTCCTCTAGAAGATCCTTCTTGTTTAAGAACAGAATAACCGAGGAGTTCTGGAACCAGGGATATGTGATAATTGTTCTAAAGAGTGCTTTGCTTTCCTCCATTCGGTTCTGAAAAAAACAATCATCAGAAAAACAAGGAGTGAATTTTATGATTATTCAATCTGTGAATTGTGTTTATTTCAGAAGTCCAACCCATCTTTTGTATGCATCCAGTTTTATATGCAAATGATTCATGACACACATTAGCTGTTTTCATTATGCAAACTCTCTGGGTGACAAGAAGGAAAGAATAATAATAATAAATATCTGCTGAAATAACTCTTATGGTTGAAAGAGAAAATAATCAAAGCCTAGAGAACCATGCTGCATCTGGCACACTGTCACAAATTTACACCAAAAATTATTCATTCAGGACCAAATACTTAAGATCTGAATTAAGAACTAAATAGTAGGTTTCATTTTGCATTTCCTAAACTGTATTTATTTGGGGGCCTCACAATTAACTCTATTTTAAACAATTAAAATGAAGTTACTTAATTCTTTGCCCAAAGCACATCTTTATTTCTAGAATTATTACTATTTTATATATATATCTCCCTATTTTATAGATATATCTCTTGATAAACACATGAAAATATATTTTAAGATCATACATTTCCTGTTCATCAATGCGTACATTCTCCCTATGTTTCACTATAATTTTTATACACGATTGTGGAGATATGCATAGTAATTACCTGGAGATACAAACGTATTAATAATATTTCTCACCTTCAGCATTTGTAAGTGTTCTCACCTGCAGAAGCTATACTTTCAAGCCTGCCTTGGTAACAGAGACCCTAAATGGATTCTCAAGGAAATTAGTCATCTTGCTCTTATAAATGAAGATGCTACTTGAGGCTATTCCTGAGTCAAATCACTCCTCTTAAAAAAAAAACTAATCATCATCCAAGAGCTAAGAGCCTCATAGCTTCTTCAGTATCTCCTCACCAGTTCTTTCTCCCACAGACACACTCACCTCTCTAAATCATTCCCACCCCTGGGTCAGAGAGAAATGCAGCAGATTTGGGGGAATTCTCTTTTCCCTGAGGATATAAAAGCCACTTCATCTGGGACACACTTTCCAACCTCCTTACTTAGTTCTACGTGTTATGACTGAGTTTTGGGCAATGGAAAAGCCTGCTGGGATCTAATTGAGCCCACCTAGGTGCTAAGGGGTGGCTCGGTGGTTTAAGCCAGAGCATCCTAGTTCCCTGCCAGGCAGATAGATGGCTCAGGGCTGAGCTCTGATCCAGGCCCAGGTCACTTGGCGCTCCCCTCCCCTTGTTTATGGTGATCAGTTTAGCCAAGCACCTCAACTGGGCCAGTTAAGCCCAGGACTCTTGCTGGGAACTCTGGAACAGAGAACCTTGATTTCGTGGAGTGTGGAGGAGGCATTGTGGAGCCTCAGGAGCTTCTGCAGCCATCTCAAAACTAAGATCCTGCTCACCTGGGTTTACCTGGGTTCAAACCTGCTGAACCTGCTCATTCCTTTGGATTTTTCAGTAACATCAGTCAATAGTACCATTTACTTTTTAAGCAAGTTTGAGCTATGTTTTTGTTTTTTATTGTACAATATACTTCCAGTTGATATACCTGGATATGTCCCCTTCTAAGCTTATAAAAGGAAGGGAATGATACCTGAGGGATGACCACTAAGATTGGGGGTTGCAGCTGTGAACACCTTCTGCTCAGATTTTGCCCTCCTAATGCAGAATGCCCCAAGTTTCACAGTGCAGGGTTGCAAAGGCCACACACCCTTCACGCAAACCTCCAGGACACTCAGCTCACCAAGTACAATTGGTCAGATCCTGAATATGTCTTGCTCTTTTCTTCTGTAAAGTGTGCCAAGTCAAATCATGCAGATCTTTGCTGAATCAGGTAAAGCTCATTGTCTCCAATCTCTTCAACCTGGTAATTTTGTGCCTACAACTGCTTAGATAATTAACACTGATGAAACACATGGGCTAGAATAGAAAACCCAGATATAAAACCATCCTCATACAGTCATCTAATCTTCAATGAAGCAGACCAAAACATACACTGGGGAAAAGAATCCCTATTCAATAAATGGTGCTGGGAAAACTGGATAGCCACATGCAGAAGACTGAAACAGGATCTGCACCTCTCACCACTCACAAAAATTAACTTATGATGGATAACAGACTTAAACCTAAGCCATGAAACTACAAGAACTCTAGAAGAACATGTTGGAAAAACTCTTATAGACATTGACCTAGAATTTATGAATAAGACCCCAAAAGCAATCACAGCAACAATAAAAATAAGTAAATGGAATCTAATCAAATTAAAAAGCTTCTGCACAGCCAAGGAAACAATCATTAGTGAATAGAGAACCTACAGAATGGAAGAAAATACTGCATGCTATACATCCGATAAAGGGCTGATAAACAGAATCTACAAAGAACTCAAGCAAATCAGCAAGAAAAAAAATCAAACAACCCCATTAAAAAGTAGGCAAAAGACATAAACAGAAACTTTTCAAAAGAAGATACACTAATGGCCAACAAACATATGAAAAAATGCTCAACATCTCTAATCATCAGGGAAATGCAAATCAAAACTGCAATGAGATATCACTTATCTCCAGTGAGAATGGCTCTTATCAAAAAGTCCCAAAACAACAGAATGTTGGTGTGGATGTGAAGAAATAGGAACACTCACACACTGTGTGGGACTGCAAACTAGTATAACCTTTATGGAAAGTAGTATGGAGATACCTCAAAGAACTAAAAGTAGACCTACCATTTGATCCAGCAATCCCACTACTGGGTATTTGCCCAAACGAAAAAAAGACTTTTTATAAAAAAGACACCTGTACTTGAACGTTTATAGCAGCTCAATTCACAACTGCAAAGATGTAGAAACAACTCAAGTGACCATCAATCCATGAGTGGATTAATAAAATATGGCATATATATACCGTGGAGTACTACTTAGCCATAAAAAAGAATGGTGAACTAATACCTTTTGTATTAATCTGGATGGAACTAGAGCCCATTCTTTTAAGTGAATTATCACAAGAATGGAAAAACAAACACCGCATGTACTCACCATTAAATTGGAACTAATTGTTCAACACTTATGTGCACATATGGAAATAACACTCATTGGAAATCAAGCAGGTAGGAGGGGGGAGGAGGGGATGGGTAAATTCACACCTAAGGGGTATAATTCACACTATCTGGGTGATGGGCACACTTATAACTTTGACTCAAATGGTATAACAGCAATTTATGTAACCAAAACATTTGTACCCCCATAATATTCTGAAATAAAATTTAAAAAAAAAAATAAAATCTTTTGGTTGCAAAAAAAAAAAAAAACAACACATGGGCTGATACAGTGAAAGATTACTGCATGGCTCAAGGGACAGTGTTTATTTCTCTTTTATATAAATGACATGCACAGCCTTTAAAAATATTTTTACTATCTACATGCCTTTTACTGGTTATCATAGCCAATGTTTAGATTTTAAGCCCTGGAAATAACACTCACTGAGAAATGATATCTTGTAATTTAAGATTTTATAGGCTGAGAATTTCAGGACTGAAGAAAAATAAGGGCCCTAATAAGAACTCAAAGAATATTTTAAAAATTCAGAGAAGGTTAATTAGATAGTGACATCTCTGATGGGAGAGTTAACATTTTTCCCTCTTACTTATAGTTAGAGAAATTCTAGAAACTCATATTGTGGTCTTTGCAGGACCCCTGTCTAAAGGGTGGGTATGTATCCCTTGGCATCAGTTGGTGAGTCTCTGTTAGAAAGACTTATTATATTTAGTATTCTTCAGAAAGGGCTCCAGTTGGGCCTTTTCTGGTTGGAGTCCTTCACGGGGAAGTGGTTAGACTCTGGGCAGAGCCAGGGAGAGTGGGCCTGACGTTGTGGTTAATACAGAAGAGAGTGTGTCAGGTCTCTCTGATAAAGAGTTTCAAGACTGCACTGGAGCCCCCAGGCTCTGGATGAAGTCTGCTGGGAGGGGACCTCATGCTGGCCCGCAGGACAGAGGCCAGGACAGGGATTAAGCCCAGTGCTGTGCTCCAGAGAGACCTGCCCAGAGGGCTGTCCCACTGCACCCAGCCTGTTGCACTCAGGGCCACTCTGGAAGCAGGTCCTGCACATCCTTCACCTATATATGCAGTTTGGGGCTGCTCTAGGGTATTCCCCTGTTCACCATGTGCTTTGTGGACTGGAGCTTGATTGTATAGTTCAGAAGAAAGCTAGAGAGCAGAGGTGGGCAGCTGACAACCACTAGGCCTTCAACCAGACCAACCAAACTATGTTTCTGAGGTGGGGCTGGGGAAGCTGCACCTTAAGCCTTCCAGGGGTCCTGATGCACACTCCACTTTGTGAAGCACTGTGCTGAAGTCAGGCTTCAACTGTCATTATGAGTCACTTCCGGGTCTTGTTGAACAAGACTTCTGCTTCAGCATGGGTAGAGCCTGAGGGATTGCATTTTGAACAAGCTCCCAGGCAAGGCTGATGCTGCAATTCCCAGACCACACTTAGAGTCTGCTGGAAGGTGCAGAAAGCTTGCTGAGCCAAGGACAACAAAGAGGAAGGTGATGCTCTACCTCTTTTTGTGATAAGAAGCGAAAGTTGACACACACAGTTGATTGTCTCATTGTTGCAATAAAAATCTGTGTAGGCTTCTTTCTTTTTGTTTTTCCCAAATAAGATGAGTTAAGATTCTTACTTTATGCTACATGATTTATTTTTCACTCTATCGTGAAAATTCCTTTTGCACCCCCCCCCCCAAACCGACTTTTTCCTCCTTCATGGGAGAACAGTTACAATCTGACAGGGTCTGTAGCAAGCCCTGGACTAAACCTAAATGGACTAAGTGAGATTTTCGCAATGACTCACAGGTAGTAGAACGTGCAGAACGCGAGGCATAATCCACTTTGTTCAGTAGAAATTGAAATCTAGGAGGGAACAGCATGTCCCAGGAGACTTCATGGCACTTGCTTTTCGGTAATTTGCTAGGGCACGAGGTTTCCAGGAGGATCAACGTATGAGACGTGTATGACCCATGATGAAAAACAAGGAGGCTTTGTTTACTCTGAAGACAGGCTGAAAGGCAGTCTGGGGGTGGTGCTGATCGCACCCTCCTTTTCTTGGGGTTTTAACTAGTTGGGAAATGTACGAAGAGGACACTAGTAAAGGTTTTACTATCTCTTGTTAACGGGTTGGGCCTGGCCTGTGCTGGAGGCCCGGGAAGCTTCCAGCTCCTAGTCATCCCACCCACCGCTTCTCTCCAACCAGGAGCTACTGTGTCTTCCGTGAGGGGCAGCCCTGATGCCGGTGCGAAAGCTGGAAGACGGAGGGCAGAGACAGGGTAGGCTGCCAGAAGTAGGTCCTGCCTGGTCTTTGCCCCCCACAGAGAAGGGAGGTCCAGAGGGGCCACAGAGCCTGAGGACGGACCATGAGTGAGTGGCCACGGTGGCCTGGTTGGCTTCAGTGCAGTTACCTGCCTCCAGTACATGTGGCCACAGAAATGTCGGACTGGCCCAGACCACACTGACAGGTAAGTCACTCCTCTGCGGGCTGGAACCAGCGAAGGCGCAGAGCACTAAACTGGGCAGCCTTTATCTTGAAGCCCAGCCCTGAGGGCAGAGGAAGGACAGGTACCTCGTCCTCACTTTGTGACTACAAGCAGGACAGCATGACCCTGAAGTGTCCTCCCTTGCATGGGCATTGGAGAAAGCCCTGTTTGACAACTGGTGAGGGGTCTTACACCTCTAATCCTTAATATCTCTAATCAATTCTCAAGTGCTCTGATTTCTAGAAAATACTACTTTTCCATGCAATCCCCTCCTAACACATGATTGACTAAGGCTGCCTAAAGGGTGAAGTCCCAAATTCCAGCCTGACATTCACAGCTTGGCACTGTCTTTAATCTGAGCCCACACACAAATGCTCTCTCCCCCAGATAAACAGATTCCATGTCACCACTGTCACACAAATGCGACCGCACTTTCCCGACCTGTGGCCCACGAAGCTGCCCCCACTCCTAATCCTTCAAGATCCAGGTCAACCTGACTTCCCCAGCACTCCTGCCCTGAGCCCCTCCTGGGCTTGCTCCTTCCTCCCACCCCAGCACACGCTGTCCTATCCCTAGTTTGCCCGCTGCTCAGTGGACACATACTGAGAGCTGTGCGATGCTGGCCATGAGCAGGCTGCAGACACAGCCCCTGCCCTGGGAGACCGAAGAGGACAGGCACGCACAGTCCACATGGTGGCCCACAGCGGTGGTAGACAGAGGAGCCTGGGGTCACACAGGAAGGAAAGGTTTGATCGGGGCGTGGGTTGGGGAAGGTTTAAAAGCAAAGGAAGTTTCAAACTGAATTTTGATCAAGGAATGAGAGATTTTGAGGAGGAAAGGAGCAGAAGCAACGGAAAGGAGAATTTAAACCCATGACCCTTTGAAGGGATCTGTGAAAATTCTGAATAAAATGTTTCACCAGGGCTTCTGATCTCTGTAATGCACATACTAAGTAAAACAATTCCCTGCTGAGAATGTGACACGTTTCCTCATTTCCATCTTAGGGTGGGGTCAGGGATGGCACAAACATGCTAAGTTCCACGAAGAACTCACGTGTCTACCCTCTGTCACTCCTACAACAGCCTGCTGGGTCTGCAGTGCCTGCCTGCCTCCAGTGCTGGGATGCAGGAGAGTCCACCAGGAAGCCCCATCAGTAACTCGAGCGGGCACACTAAGATGCAAGTACTTGCCTGGAGGGGAGAGGCCACTGACTTCCTTTGGCGTATGTGCAAACGTCCCTCTGATTAAGGTAAAGGCTGGGTCCAGGGGACACAGCCCAAGACCTCAGTTGGAAGCTGGCTTCCTTCAGGTGATTGTCTGGCATAAATCTCTGCATAGAAGATTACCAAACGGCCTAAAGGAACAATATTTCATGTCTATACACTTTGCAACCCTGCTGTCATTGAGAGCCAAAGTTTGCTCAGTAGACTCTTTCCTTATCCCTCTCTGCCAAGTTGGTGTTTCCCTCTGTCAAAGGTCAGCATTAAACTAGAGATCTGAACATGAATTATCATAACTTTTGCAAGTCCCCATTACCTTGCCAATAAGTCCATGTTCTTCTCACAAAACTCACTTATTTTCTTAGCAAAGAAAAATTTAGACTAAGACCCTTAATTCTTTTACCTGATACAAGTCACCCACCTGCCTGCCACTCCCTGGTGGTACACTGTTCTCCCATCAATGACCTTGATAAACAACGCTGAATTGTCTTTCCCATCAGATCTAAAATACAGCCTGAAATGCAAAACTAGACACTCAAGAAATATGCATGTACAGTGTCACATCCCCTCATCACTGCAGGCCTGACAGTCATCTGTCAGTTGTTCTCAGCTGACCTGAGGTAGGATGGGTGCCAGAGAATCTGGGATGAAGCTTTCTAGGGGCAAAGATGCTCTTTAGTCTCAAAGAGACACAGAGGGTTGTGAGTAACCCACAAACTCACTAAGTGATACCAGAAGCCAGTCAGGTGGCTGTGACTCTGTGTTCCTTAAGCTTTCTGCCAGAAAGGGCTAGAGCTCCTTAAATGAGCGTGGTCCAGATACACAGAGAATGAATACATGAACAGGTCTGTGAAGTCAGTTGCTCAGTAGAAGGGAAAGATACACAGTTTACAACACCTGACAGCATTTTTTAACCTGGATCTTCAGAGTTAAGACAACATCGGCCAGCCACATACTCTCGATTTTAATGCCCAGTAGCTGCTCACAGGGCTTCCTTCCATGCACTGCATAGGGAGAAAAATGCCTGCACCAGGTACCATTTTTATTGGCACCATTTCTGCTTGTGCAATTGACAAGAAAAGGAGATCATCAGGATACAGAGATTTTATGCTTCAAGAATTCATACAAGACTATTTTAAATAGCACCCTTCACTTTTAATTGCTACAACAGCTTCACTATTTCTTCTCAGACATAACTCACCAAAAAACACCTTATGGATTACTTTATTAAAGGTCATTACTATTTAAAGAAAGCAAGACAAGTTGATTTCCTTCCTATGTAATGACTCATGATAATGTAAAATTTGAATCAAAATTATTATTTGTAGCTTATCAAACATTGAATAATTTGAAAAATTTGAACACACTTTCCTAGGTATTTATTTATGTATGTCTAGGTAAAAAAATGCAGCACCACCTCAAAAGAAAACTCTAAAGCTACATGAAAAAAAAAAAAATCTACAAA